>CM076581.1:781882489-782169584 GCA_034641835.2 Pinus albicaulis
ACAGTCATATTATAGCCCAAGCTAATGCAGGTTTGCAGTGTTCACATATTCAAGAAAGTGTTGGTAAAACTTCTTCCATTTTTAAAATGAAAAATCTAAGTTTAAATGAGGACAACCTTGAAACTAGATTTATAGATCATCATGAAGAAATACAATCTCCTTTTTCAATGTTCATATTTGATGAAGTTTCTCCTGAACCTGATTTACCTAAGTACAATAAATCTGAAGATAATTCTGATCAGGAGCGTGATGAAACTATACAGGAAATTTTTATGTGTAAACCAATTTATGATGATGATTCCCTGCAAGGAGATCAACTAACAGATATTGTTTTCTTTCATGAAGATGATGGGGTTGTCATGTTTGATAATCTTGAAGAATTTTTTCTATTCAAAGATGATTTAAAATATGAATTTGAGGAGTATGAACCTAAGAGAGACAAAATTCCAGAGATTGAGTCAGAATTTCTCAAGCTTGAGGAATTTACAGCCAATACTCAAAGCATAAGGTTATACTTCCCCATGCCTTCCTATCGATCAAAAATCAAGTGTTATTTCAAATCAAAATGAAGGGAGTGCTTGTATTTTTGCTGTTGGATCTCAAGACAAGGTAATACTTCAGGATTTTCAAGATCCCTTTGGTAGTCTTTTGCAATCATTGGAGAAAATGAATGTTGTCTTGTTTGTCAGCATAAGCCTTGGTTTTAGTTTTTATTGTGAGTTGCCTACATGTACATCATTCTGCCTACTCAAGGAAAGTGAGAGAAGAAATTCAGTAATTTTCCATCTCCTGGATTGGTTACACTGGAAGGATCATTTCACCTAATCAGCAATTGTACAGCAGATTAAAGTAGGTTGGTTTCATTTCAGTTTGATTTTATTTTATTTTCAGGAAGTGCTGACAGAATTCGTCAAGGTTTGAAGCCAGAGGTGAACGCCCTAAGGCTTTGATGGTATGTTAGTGTGGGTTGAAGTTTTTAGTATGTTTTCAATTTTAGTTTTAGTTTCAGTTTACAGATTGGACTCCGTTTCCCAATGGATAAGTCATTGATCTACAAATTAAGAGATCTGTGGTTCTAGACACCTCCTTTGGAGATATCCCCAGCTGGAGCCGATGTTAGCACTGGCATTTGCATCCCACACATCCCGCCTTATTTTAATATTCTTTCACCTCATCTCTGTCATTATCATTGACCTCGCTTCATTTTTTAACCATTTTTCCCAAGGGTGCCCAAGTCATCATTTTTCACAAGCATCAAACCCTGATTTCCTCTCCCACTGAGCTAGGGTTTGCTATGAAAACGAAAAATTTGAGAAGAGGAGGCATAAGGTAGGTCATATAAATAAGTATGAGGCCATTCAAACTCATAATATCATGTCTCCATCACTTTTTAAGAAACCATTCCAAGGGTCAAGTCATTTGCGACTTATAGAGCCATTTTTTCTTCTAACTGTGTTTCTGACCAGAAAAAGATGAATTTGAAAAGAATGAGAGATTTTTTTGTTCATCATAGGTCAAGGAAGAAAAAACTCCTTCATTATTTACACAGGTGTCATGGTTTTGGATAAAAGTCAAAAATACAGGTGCCACAGGAGAGTTGTTGCACTTCTGGAGCGACCTTGGGAAAATCACGTTTTATCCTAGATGGAATTTCCAAATGACTTTATTGATGATTCAAATGATAACTATACAAAGAGAGCTTTCCAATTATCTATCATGATATCAATTTGGAGTTGAGGAAGGCCTCCAAAAGTTTCCTGCAACAGCACTCTGCATTTTTGCACCCTCATTCTGCACTTTTGGACCAGTCTTGGGAAAATCAACTTTTGACAAGGAAAATCAACTCCAATAAAAAAAAAAAAGGTATATTTGGAAATTAGACAAGATAATTTTTCCAACGATCTATCCTGTGCCAAATTTGGATGCCGGTAAGGCCTCCAAATGTGGCCTGCAAAAAGGTGTTTCACGCAGAGGGTGTGATTCCTTATGGTCGCTACGCGTTTACCAGTCTTGGGAGAAGTGATTTTGACAGGTCAAATGGGATTAATTTTGTAAAATGAAGGTATTTATGAAAATTATACTTGTTTGGATTTCCAACGAGCCATCATGGAGCAGATTTGGATACCGGGAAGGCACTCAAATTTAGCCTTGAACATAGGTCATTTTTTCTGCCTGGACACTGCGTGTTTTACAAGGAAATTTTCTGAGTTTCACTCCAGTTTTGAATTTTACCTTGGGAAATGTTGAATTTACCTATGTAAATGATGAATATGAATGTAATTATTATGTTTGTACTATTTACTAGCGTAAATACATTAGGTAAATCAAGAATATGAGGTGTAATGAATCAGTTCACTTGAGATAGGAATGAGTCACTTTTATCATCCTATACTCTAGCTATCAATTCAGCTGTTTATGTAATATCTTCTTCACCTCATGGATTCGACCCCTAAGAATGAGTGGAGGTGGTTTTCATGTCTATTTAGCTCATTTTTTCACATAATTCAAGGGTTGGAATCAGTTTCATTTTTCTATTTGATCAAGGGAACTTGCACTCAGTTTTGGCCAAGCTAATAAAGAGGAGTTTCAGCTACATTTATGGGATACATGTGGTATTGAACGTCTTTCATTATTTCTTCTTCAGTCACATACGTTTGAAGGTATTGTTCATCTTCACTTTCATGTCTATGTTATGGTATTTTATAAGTGTGAAATTAAAAATACATGCTTTGCACATGCTCTATTTTGGGTAAAACTGATCATATTTTCTGTCCTTACCTTCTATCTGAGAGAAATACATATCTTATGCTTCCCTTAGCCTCCTTACATTTTCTAAACCATTCCATAACCATTCTCTTCAAGTTATTGGCATTTTACCTACCTTTCCCCATTGATCCCTGCAACCCTAACTCTATTTCCCTGACTTAGCTTTCCTTGACCTAATTCCATTATCCATTGATTCAGCCAACGAAAACCAAATCAAAACAACCCCTACATAACATACCTAGCCTAAAACCCTAATTTATCCAGCCCTCTTGGTTGTGACCCTTTTGGAGAGAGCCCTCTCCAGCTTGATAGGGCTAGCTATCAAGTCAAAAGCTTGGTTTGTGGTTACCTCTGTTGGGATTCCTTCCTCGTCCTTAGGAATCTGGTGGAGTGATAACAGCATGTATAAGGGACGTTGAAGGCAAGATTATGATAGTCGGTTGAGTTGGTTGGGTCCATTAGGAAAAATGGGCGACGGCAGAACATTCATGAGAAAAGTAGCAAGAAAGGTAAAGCAAATGGATTTAAAGCATCGGATGCCCTGGCTATGTTGGGAACAATTTTTCTCAATGTTATGCATGATGTGCATGGATAAAGGGTGTCCTCTTAGACTTGACCTTATGCTACATGGTAATTATGTTGTGATCAAAATTATGCTGATGTTTACATATGTATACATGTATGTATGTCGTGTCTAACAAGGTCATCATGGATCATGATTGTTTAATGCTAATTTTTATATGTGTATATGCATGTATGTATGTACATATGTCATTGTATGGCAGGTTTATCAAAGATCATTCTTGTGGAGGAATGATTGCTTATACAAGTGAATGGCATGAACAGGTTCATGGTATTATGAGGAATCAAGTGGGAAGAGTGGTCCTGACAAATATATGACGTCAGTATCATGTGGGTATGAGTTGATATTGTGTGTTTATATTATGCCTATGTTTATGTTATGAACAGGTAATGTTGGGGGATACATCACCGAAATGAAAATAGTGTGATCCATGACATGCTAGGACAAGCATGGATGGTAGAGAGACACTGGAAGCAAGGTTGCTTGGTAAAGAGAGTGTGGTTTTGGATGTGTAGTGCTATTGTTGTGTACATGTTGTGCATATTGTGCATTCAATGATTGTACCTATGGTGTTGTGTGCCTGTTGTATATACGGTGTTGTGTGCATATTGCATATGCAATGTTGGGTATAGATGGTGCTATGTACATGTTGGATATGCGGCGTTGTGTGCATACGGTGTTGTGCATACGTTGGATATGCAGTGTTGTGTACATGTGGTGTTATGTACATGTTGTATATGCAATTCTATGTACATATGGTGTTGTGTGCATATTGTACATGTGGTGTTTTGTACATATGGTGTTGTGTGCATGATTGCACATGTGGTGTTGTGTGCATGTATTGTTGTGTACTTGTTGCACATGTGGTGTTGTGTGTAGGTGGTGTTGTGTACATTTTGTGCATGTGGAATTATGTACATGTGGTTTCGTGTACATGTAGTGGATGTGGTGTTGTGTACACATTGTACATGTGGCGTGGTGTACATGTGGCTTTGTGTACATGTTCTACATGTGGTTTTGTGTACATGTGATGTTGTGCAGGTGGTTTTGTGTACAAGCAGTATTGTGTACACGTTATACATATGGTACTGGTGTACATGTGGTATTATATGCATGTCATACGTTTGGTGTTGCAGACATGCAGCTATGTATGTGAATTGTGTAGTCGTGGTATCGTGACATGTGTATTCGTTGTGTTGTACTATGTGTATGTACATGTATTGTGTTTTACACCAGGTGTAGGTGTATGTATTGTGTTGTGTTGTACACCGGAGGTAGGTGTATGTGTTGTGTTGTACACTGCATGTGGATGTACATATTTTGTGGTGTTGTATGTCATCTGTGGATGTACATGTTTTGATGTACATTGTGTGTATGTGTACGTGATTAAATAGAAGCAAAGGCATTGGGTGATTGCCTAGTGTGGCAATTGATCTGGTGTGTGTACTGAAAGAACAAAGACAAAAGTAAGGACCAATGAAGGATAAGTATCAATGTTTTATTTTAGTTTTATTATGCATGTGATCTATGATTCTGACTCGTGATGGTTACATGCGATTTATGATTCTGATTTATAATGGTTACTTGTGATTTATGATTATGGTTTATGATGACTACATGCGATTCATGATTTTGATCTATGATGGTTGTGTTTTGAGCTAACGAGATGTGATATGTTTATACATGATTATTTAATCAAACAACTTATTTGACTTGTTGTGAGACAAAGTGAACATTATTACAGTTGTAACTTATTGATAGACCACCAATGAGGTATGATTTGAAGTTATTTCAATTTATTTTGAATCTAATGGAAATTATGTTCTTAGTACTAGAAAGCATGGAAATACCCGGCTTGGGTGGATGGAATTGGCTACCAAAGAATGTTAGCAAGAATAATGAAAGAAAATAGATCAAGCAGCAGTATGTTGGTAAGGCACTTCAGGAGTAGGGACATTGTGGGACACTGGCACCAAATAGTGTCCATTGATTTCCATGGGCATGCTATGACAGATATGATGGTTTTGAGGCAAGGATATGCCTTGGTTTTTGGAACTTCCGATGAGAGGAAAACTGTTGGAAATGTTTTCATTGATGGCAAAGGAGATGGAAAAGGAGGAACACCTAGCAACAGGGAAAAGAGAGCAACATAGAAGCAGAAAGAGGCAAAGAGAGCAACATAGAAGCAGAAAGAGGCAAAGAGAGCAACATAGAAGTAGAAAGAGGCAAAGAGAGAAAAAGAGGTAGAGAAGTATCAGAGAGGCAACAGAGATCTGAAGAGGATGCAGAGGGTCGAGAAGCTGCAAAGCAGGGCCATTTAAAGCAGCCCAGGCTACAGAACATGCAGAGAATACAAAGAAACGGTCATTCACTGACAGGCACAACCTGTACACTATAGAGAGGGTCAAGCAGCAGAGACAGGTTGCAGAGAATACAGAGAAACGATCTTGCACTAACAGGCACTACCTGTGTAAAAAGGTTATTGGTGTTTGGAAGCACAGTGGTGACGAAGCAAGGATGAGCAGATGAGAAGGAGCAAGCAAAGAATAACAAAAGAATCGAATGAAAACGAAGTTAAAGAGGTGAATGGAAACATTGTTCAAATATCGGCGATGGTTTTCTGAAACCAATACAACCCATATCACACAGCTTTTGGTCCGGAATGAAACCATTCTAAAAAATGCGATCCATTATAAAATTGCCACGTTAGCTGCCCAAAACCGCTCATATCGCATTCTTTTGGAACGCTAATCTCCTGTCGTGGAAATTACATGATATCGTTGAGAGTCGTCCGATCTAGAGGTTGGTAGATCGAACGACAATCGTGCAATGAGTTGCTCGGGAGATAAGTCAAGGTATGGCCCATTTGTTTTATGATGAAAACCACTCATTTAACAAGTCTTGTTGTGTGGGGTTGTGGCGATGCATTAAAAATGTTGTGTTGGCAGTGAGTTTTAATGTAAGTGGGTTTTATTATAATGTCACAACAGAGGTGGTAATATATGATGCACGATGTATAAAGAGTTATACTTTGGGCTTAATGTAATAGTTGAGCCTTGATATAGATCAAATACACAGAAAAAGAAACCCATGTATTTGTATGTTTGGAATGGTTAGTTAATCAAGGCAAAGGGTTCACCTTCGGAACATAAGTATAGTTAAATGCACGTGGATGAACCTTTATGTGGATGAAATATGGTTGCTGCGGTCGAGTATTGTTGCATTAAGAACTGGGTTCTTAACCAAGGTCAATCAGTTAACACAACAAGATATATAATTATTTATATACTGTTTGACATGTGTTGAACGAGGATGTAGGCCCGAATACATTAAGAGTTATATATATAAAGTGAAATCGCAAATGAAATATGGGTTTTTTATAGCCTTCATAAAGGAAATGCCGCACATGAGGATTGATAGTTAAAATATTGCAATGGTCCAATTTGTAATATTCAAATGATTATTTGACCTTTTATATGAATGGTATGATTGATATATAGCGGCGGACGTGACTTATTTAACTCAAAGATTTTGAGGTAAACCTAGTAAAAGATTCATCTCTTTTGAAATAAACTAAGGGTGAAGACTTTGGAATATGTGGGACCCTTGTTCATCGCACCGATTTGTTGAAGGGCGCGATTGCAATATTGCGATTGCGATAAAGAAGCGGACCCGATATGTTATAAATGGTGACTCTTATGTGTTTGACTTCTGATCTCATTGGAGTAAAACAGAACAGCGAATCATTGAACCATGTGATTGCGATGGTGCGATTAAATTGCAACCGTCTAATCCCAATCAATGGCAACCGTTGGATTCACAGTGAGTGATCGCATCGGAGATTTCCAATCGCATCGGCGTAGCAGAGGTATAAGTGAATAAGGAATTATAAGTTTTGATTGCGATTGAAAAGATAAAACAGGCGGAGTGTATATGTAATGTGGGCTCCATACAAAAGGAAAATTAATATATGTTTACTCTGAGTCCTTGACCAAAGCTGAAAAGTTAAAAGGAAACAAAGCGGTAAATATTTATGTGAAACAGTATATATATATCTACACTTGTGAACAGTGAATCATCGCATGGGAGTGAAAGCAGAAGATTGGAACATACAACTAAAAGTTGCGATTGCGATTAATTGCAATCGGAAGTATTCGAGAGGAGCAATTGCAATCGAAGCATAAGAAATGTTCGGCTGGTGGGCCCAAAAGGGCATTTTATATGTTAAACAGGTCTTTATTATTACGCCGAGAGTTGATTTACGTTGTGTTAAAAAGGCAGTTAAATATATGCAGGAGTTATGCAACAGTAGTGAACAACAGAGCATACAGAGAGGAAAAAGACAGAGACAGTTGCAGAAAAGACAACAAGCAGTGATCCAAAAGGCTGAATGGGTTGAGTTGGAATTCACATTGTAACTAAATGTAAATGTTTTTAATTGGTTATATTATTTGTAATGCACTAGCAAGTCTCCGTAGGAAACAAAACTCCACTGTAAAACTGAAAGTTGTACAAATTGCTGTAGTTTTTTTTGAATGAGCTGGATAAAAAAATGAGGAGGTAGAAGGCGCAGAGTCAAGGGTATTCACTTTGAATTCCCTGTGGAATACAAATATTTATGAGGCAAACTGTATAAAGGATATCACATTGATGTGCAGAAAAATAGTCATAGAATGCAGACAATGAAGAATTGAGGCAGAGAAGATAAGAAGAAGGAGGAGCAGAAAGATATGTTGTGAAAAATCAGAGATGATATAAGACAGATTTGAAGACTGGAGGACAACACAAAAGAAGGTACAGAACAGAGCTGATATCCAAGGTAAATCAGAAAAAAAAAAAATTCTTTTGATAGAATGAGGAAGTTGGAGCTTCCATATCAAGTAGTAGCTTAATAGATGTCAGTTGTAGCTGACTGAGGTTGGAGCCTCTTGTAGATTGGTGCCTGCAGAAAATTGATGGGATTTGGAGCTTCCTTGCAAGTTGTAGCTTGCATAATTGAGGTTGGAGCCTCCTGTGGGTTGGTGCCTACAGAAAATCAGTGGTGAGAGGGAGTTGGAGCTTGCCTTTGCATCACAAAAATAATAAGATGTGGTTTTCTCCCGTTATGGGTTTCCACTTATATCTGTTGTCTCTGTGTGTGATGCCTATGTGTTGATATGGTCTAGTCAATCTGCTTAATACTTATTGCTCCCATAATAAGTTTGTTGTCACATGATCTTAATACTTGCTGCTTACATATAAAGATTGTTCACATATAAAGTTGATTATGAAACTAAGTTTTAAATAAGCTTAATGAAAATTTTAAAATTTCATGAATGTATTAAACTGATTCACCCCCCCCCCCTCTCTGTTTAACTAAGGGTTCAACAATTGGTATCAGAGCAGGTTCCTTTTGTATCAGTTTAACAACTAAAAGGAGATCCTAGGTCCCCAAGATGGCTAGTCAAGAAGGAAGCTCAACCAATAAAGCCCCTTTTTTCACCGGTGCTAATTATGCCTTTTGGAAAATCAGAATGAAAGCATACATAATGTCTCTAGGAATAGAAGTTTGGGCGGCTGTGGAATTTGGATATGCCCCAAAGGAAACTGACTTAGAAAAGGAAGCCAAACAAGATTTTGTAGCTAATGAAAAGGCCACGAATGAAATCTTAAATGGACTGTGTGAGGCAGAATTTATCAAAGTAATGCACAGTAAGACTTCCAAAGAGTTGTGGGATACTCTAGAGAACATCCATGAGAGATACAAGAAGGTGAAGACAGCCAAACTTCAAGTCTATAGAGCCCAGTTTGAAAATTTAAAAATGAATGATGACGAAGACATTGCCAGCTTCTTTTTAAGGGTTGTAGAAATAGTGAATAACATGAAAGCTCTAGGAGAAACCATAAAAGAAGTTGTAATTGTTCAAAATATTATGAGATCTCTTCCATCTAGTTTTAACCCCAAGGTTTCTACCATAGAATAAACAGTTGATTGGGAAACCTTGACCATGAACCAGTTACTTGGAAATCTAATAGCTTATGAGATGAGATTGCCACAGAGGAAGTCAAATGTGAGGGAGGCAGCCTTTAAGACAGAGACGAAGAAAGAAGAAAAGGAAGATATATGATCTTGCTCTGATGAAGAAGAGGCCAAATTTGTCAAGAAATTGGACAGAGGTTCAGGTAAATATAGAGGTAAAATTCCATTTAAATGCTTTAACTGTGGAAGAGTTGGACACTATGTTGCTAAGTGTCCTCATAAGAAAACAAAGAATCGGACTCCAGAGTCAAAGAAAACCATATCAAGGAACTGGCAGAAAGGAAAGAAATTAAATAGAAAATAATTCTATGCTCAATAAGACAGAAGTGCATCTGAAGACTCAGATGAACCTTCTAGTGAAGAAGGAACCTTTGAATTTATATTGATGGCCATAGAAGAGCTTGAAGGACTCCTTCTAGAAGATGAAGAAGAAGGTGAAGTTGATCTTGAGGGGGAGCTAAGAAGTTCCCTGGAGGAAATTGACAGACTCAAACTGAAGTGCAGAAAATAGAAAGACATTCTCCTCAAGTATGTAAGAGAAGAAAAAAATTCAGAAGTTCTCATTCAGTTGAAAGTAGAGCTTGAAAAAGCCAAGAAGGTAGAATACATTTTACTTAAGCAAATTAAGGATAAAATTCAGGAACAAGAGAAATTGGAGGAAGAAGTAGTATGCCTAAGGAAGAAATTAGAAAATGCCCAAAGGAAAGTGTCAATAAATTCTTCTCAAATGACAAGCTCTGGTAAGTTGAATGAAATTCTGGATGCTCAAAGATCTCCTCTGATAAAAACTGGGATAGGCTATGAAGGAGAATCAAGTAAAGGCAAAGAAAAGGAAAACAAAAATATTATTTCTGTAAAATTAGATAAGGAAGATGAAGCAGCTCAGATGATTCCTACAAAAGAAGAAACCTGCAATAAAGGAGATAGAAACCAGAAGGAACCTCTAATGACAAAGAATGAAATAAATACTCAGCCAAATGAAAAAGGCTCATATATTCCTGAGTATGTCAAATTTGGAAGCCATCAAAAGAGATTCTTCCCTCCTATGAAAAATGCCACCTGTTATGCCTGCCACAAGCTGGGACATATTTCTACATACTGTCATACAAAGAGAATTAATTCAAACCAGCAAAGGATGCAAACAGTGAAGAGATTATCTCAAGCAAATAAATGGAGAAGACAACCTTTCATCAGGTATGCAAATTGTTTCTATGGATATTGTTTTTACTGTAAGGAATTTGGCCATAAAATCATAAAATGCAGAAAATATGGACAAAGACTGGTGTTCAAAACCTCAAGGAGGTTTATGAATCATGGAGAGTTTACTCATACTCATAATTCTGCAAAAAATATGATCAAATGTTGTGTATGCAATAAAATTGGACATATGCCTTCCAAATGTCCTCTCAGATAATATGGTTCATCATCTCAGAAAAGGTGCCAAACAAAAGGATGCATGCAGTGGAAAAATAAGGTGAATAAATGTGACCTGGCTCTAACAGCTCAAGACCTGAAAAGCCAATGGTATTTGGACAGTGGTTGCTCAAAGCATATGACTGGAGATAGAAGCAAGTTTATAACCTTTGATGAAAAGAAATCTGGAAATGTTACTTTTGGCAATGATAAAGCAAGGAAAATCAAAGGAAAAGGCTCAGTCAGTCTAGATAATGGTAGAGGAAAGGCCCAAGATGTACTATTTGTGGATGGACTGAAAGCAAATCTGTTGAGTGTCAGTCAAATGTGTGATAAAGGCTGTGAAGTTCTTTTTAGAGCACAAGACTGTGAAGTCAGATCAAGCACCACAGGGAAGACTCTGATCAAAGGTGTTCGAACAGAGAGTAATGTCTACATAGTGAAAGAACATAATGAAGCATGTCACCTTAGCAAACTTGAGGATTCATGGTTATGGCATAGGATATTTGGACATCTTAACTTCGACCATATCATTAGACTGAGAAAGAAGAAAGCAGTCAGAGATATGCCAGCAATAAAAAGGCCTTCAAATACCATATGTAAATCTTGCCAATTGGGAAAACAGACCCAGACATCCTTTAAGACCAAAGATGAGCTATCAACAAGTAGCCCACTTCAGCTTGTACACATGGACCTGTGTGGACCTTCAAGAACTAAAACACCAAGTGGAGAATCCTACTTCATTCTGATAATAGATGATTTCTTCAAGAACTAAAACACCAAGTGGAGAATCCTACTTCATGCTAATAATAGATGATTTCTCTAGAATGACATGGGTTTCATTTCTCAAATATAAATCGGAATCACTTGAGAAATTCAAGATATTCAAGGCATTGGTAGAAAATCAAACAGGATGCAAGCTAAAGTGCATCAGATCAGACAGAGGAGGTGAATTCATAGACTATGATTTTGCATACCTATGCAATGAACATGGGATAAAATAACAATTTACTATTGCAGAGACACCTCAACAGAATGGAGTGGCAAAGAGACAAAACAGGTCTGTACAACAAATTTCCAGAGCCATGATGCAATAAATTAACATTCCCCAAACCTTCTGGGTAGAAGCAATACACACAGTTGTGCATATTCTTAACAAAGCTCATATAAGACCAAACAGTGACAAGAATCCTTATGAACTATGGCATGGTAAACCAGCATCAATCAGGCACTTTAGAGTCTTTGGAAGCAAGTGTTACATAAAGAATAATGATGAAAATCTGGGGAAGTTTGATGCAAGATCAGATGAAGGAATATTTTTAGGATATGCATCCAAGAGTAAAGGTTACAGGTGCTACAACAAAACACTTTGAAAAATTGTGGAAAGCATTGATGTAATATTTGATGAAGAACTACCAAACAAGACAAGAAGTACAGGTTGCAGCAATCCTCCAGAAGATCATGAAGAAGAGAACCAAGATGATGATGAAATAAGCAAGACAACAGAAGATATTGAACTGAATTAAAAAGACCCCTCAAGATACACTCAAAAGAACCATCCAAAAGATCAAATCATTGGGGACAAGAGTGTAGGAGTCCAGACAAGAAGACAGCTAACTGAACAGACGGAAGAGGTATACCTAGCTATGTTATCACAAATAGAGCCAAAGAAGTTTGAAGAAGCCAGCAAGGACAAGTATTGGGTGAATGCTATGAATGAGGAATTGGACCAAATTGAGAAGAACAATACCTGGGAATTAGTTCCAAGACCCACTGAGAAAAATGTCATAGGCTCAAAATCGGTATTCAAGAATAAGATGAATGAACAAGGACAGGTAATCATAAATAAAGACAGACTTGTCTGCAAGGGATATTCACAAATTGAGGGTCTTGATTATGATGAAACATTTTCCCCTGTAGCCAGAATGGAAGCCATCAGAATGTTGTTGGCCTTTGCATGCTACCATGACTTCAAGGTATATCAAATGGATGTGAAATCCGCCTTCCTGAATGGAGATCTAGAAGAATAAGTCTACATGGAACAACCTAAAGGATTCTCATTAATAGATAAAGAAGACTATGTGTGCAAATTAAAGAAGGCCCTATATGGGCTGAAACAAGCTCCTCGTGCATGGTATTCAAGGCTGGACAAGTACTTGCAAAAACAAGGCTTTAAGAGAGGAGGAGCAGACAACAATCTATACATAAAGGCCAATGAAAATGAACTCCTGATTGGAGTAGTGTATGTAGATGAAATCATGTTTGGAAGCAAAAAAGATGAGTTAGAAAAAGGATTTGCTGAAGAAATGAAGTCAGAGTTTGAGATGTCTATGATTGGGGAGCTCACCTTCTACTTAGGACTTCAAATTCAGCAAAAGAACACAGGTACATTCATCTCACAAGAAAAATACTTAAAAGAGATGTTGAAAAAGTTCAAAATAGAAGACTGCAAACCTGTGTCAACTCCCATGATCACTGGATGCAAGCTATGTGTTGATGATGGATTTGCTGATATAGATCAAAGACATTACAGATCCATGATAGGAAGTCTGTTGTACCTAACAGCATCTAGACCAGACATTATGTTGGCAGTAGGACTCGTGGCCAGATATCAAGCAGCACCAAAACAAAATCACTTCCTAGCAGTCAAAAGAATATTCAGATATCTACAAGGAACTGCGCAGTATGGGCTATGGTATCCAAAATGCAAGAGCTTCACTTTGACAGCATATACAGATGCAGATTGGGCCAGCTGTGTGGATGACAGGAAAAGCACAAGTGGAGGTGCATTCTATTTGGGAAAAAGTATGGTGGCATGGTTAAGCAAGAAACAGACATCGATCTCTCTATCTACAGCAGAAGCAGAATACATAGCAGCAGCAGCATGTTGCACAAAATTCATGTGGATGAAACAAACCCTCCAAGACATGAAGGTAAGCATTGATGAACCTACCTCTATCAAATGTGATAATACAAGTGAAATAAGTATATCAAAAAATCTTGTACTTCATTCAAAAACTAAACACATTCCAATCAAGTACCACTTCCTCAAAGAACAAGTAGCACGAAGGTAGTGAAGATGGAATGCTGTGCCAACAAAATAACAAACAATAGATATATTCACAAAACCTTCTCTTGCTAGAGAACCATTCGAATATACGAGAGACAAACTAGGGATAGTATCTACGGATGATACTCTACGACATGAAGATAAAGCAATTTTCTAGGGGAGAACGAAGAAGACATCATTCCGGAGGAGATCGGTCAACAAAGAAGAGAATCACAAAAGAGCCGAGCAACTAAGTAGAGGACGCCAAATAGGTCCTCAAGATCGGAAGTAACATGGACGAGATATAAAAACACTGTGAAATGGGCAACCCTTTTCGGAATTTGATATCAAAGGAGTAGGAAAACCAAGCAACGAGAAGAAAGGGTCCTAAAAGGCAAGTAGAGAAGCATATTTCCATCAATACCAAAGGGTGAGACTATTCGAAATGTTGTCATTGATGGAAAATAAAATGGCAAAGGAGACAACATAGATGTAGAGATATAGCAAAAGAAGACTGACGAAGGCAAAGAGAGCGAAAAGAGGTAGAGTAGTAGCGAGGAGATGTAAAGACGATGTAGAGGTCGAGCGATGCAACGAGCCGGGCCATTTGAAGCGGCCCGGGCTACGGAGAATATGCGAGATAATATAGTGAAATAGTGAAACATTCATGCACGGAGACGAGTATACGGATAATATACTAACATGAAAAGTAGCGATGCGAGGAGAGAAACGGTCATGCGAATAGGGTTGAAATGGCGATGGGGTACATGAAATCCCTATTTGTTTATATTGGTTGAAGCCACAACATTATCGAAGGAAAAGGAAGGTGGAATTATAAAATGAAATGAGAACACGAGATATGGAACTTTGATTAATGTATAGAGGGACGAGTAATGGCACAACAATGAATTACGGTTATAACGTAAATCAAATGTCGTGTGTGGGCAGGACAATATGGTGGTATAATGTAAAATCAATGAACAATGAAGTTATAATGAAAATAAAACGGTTTAACATAAACTCGAAGGTAACTCGGGTCAACACCGAAAGATGGAACCTTGAGTTGGAAAGGAGTGGAATCTCGAAGCTACGGTAAACCTAGGTTTACCGAAAGCGGAAGTATCGCACGGTTGCATAAGCGGTAAGAATATTTGTGAGAAAAAAACACTATATTACTCACTGAAGAGGACAATCGTCCTTAAGCGGTTATTAAAATCCATCATTATTTCATTAACCTTCGTGAGAAAAATAACGATGTTTGTTTGCATTCATCGGACCTTCCAAACCAACGCGATAAGCTATCCGCGTTGGATGTGAAAACGACTTTTAATAGAGGTGGGCCCATATGTATGTGTTGCGATTGTTCAATTATATGGTGAGAAATGGTGTGGGGCCGTGGATAAAATAAATTATAAAATGTTGGGTTAATATTTATAATCCATGGATTTGGAAGGTTAGAAACACTTGCATGTTTAATTAAGGGCATCAGAATCCCTTTTTATAGTGTTAAGTGATAAGGTCATGAGTATGAATCTGTTTTATTATATCATGTTCAAACCTTAGAGTGGGTTAAGAAGGTTGTGCATCGAGTTAATACATTTGATATAATAAACAAAGGAAGAGGTTCAATATGATATGAGCATTGTATTAAAAGGAGCAAGATTATAATACAAGGCATATATATATATATATGATTTATGCACGCTAAAATTAAATTACCAAGGGTCTCATATATTAGGATAAATATAAGATTTGACTAAAGTATTATCTTATCAAAGGATTCGCTTGAATTTTATTTTGAATGTGTAAATAAAAATGGAAATATAAAAGAAGGCGGACTATATGTGTAGTGTGGGCCCCCATGTAAAAGAAAAGTTTAATGCATGTTTATTCGAGAATCTTAACCCAGGTGAATGATATATAAAAGTTGAAATGACATAGTATATATGTAAAACAATATACATATATACATATATACGTGAACGGTGAACCATCGCATTGGAGAAAAACATAACGATGGAACATGTTAATAAAAGTTCTGATTGTGATTGCGATAAAGAAGTGGACCCGATATGTTATAAATGGTGACTCATATGTGTTTGAGTTCGGCTTAAAGTGCATCGAAGTGATTCATCGCATCGGAGGGTGAAAGAGTGACGAACAAATTCAAAGTTCGGTGCTATTTAGTGATCGGATGATAGCCATCGGTTGCTAAAGGATGGATGATGGATATGAATCATTTGATTATGGTGGGGCCTTTTAACTGACGCATCGGCGGAAATCAAATGACCAAGCCACGAAACATTATGGATATTTGCGATTACGTACCGAAATAAATGAGGCGGTATATGGCCAGTATGTGGGCTCCATTCAAAGAAAAGACTAATACAAGTTTTCTCGAAAGTTTTTAAACCAAATCTAAAGAGTTAAAGGAAACCAAAGCGGCATATATATATATATATATATATATATATATATATGTAAAATGATATATATATATTTACATATGTAGATAGTGAATCATCACATAAGTGAGAGCGGTAGCGGAACATACAACTGAACGTTACTCTTGCGATTAATCTCAATTGGAAGTATTCAAAAAGTGATTCATCACATCGGAGAATAGAGCAATTTCGGCGAGGTAGACTGAAAATTTTATGTATTAAAATGATTTATTATTTTTATATCAGCGAGAGTTATTTGAGTTATATAACGCGATGATTTATATACAACGGTTACACAATGACATTGAACGAGCATATAGAGAAGAAAAGACGGGGAACAAGCTGAGAAGAGACAAACACGCGATTCAAAAATTTGAATGGGTTGATTTGGAATTCACATTGTAACTAAATGTAAATGTTTTAATTGACTTTTATATTGTTTGTGATGCAGCAAGTCTGGGAGGAAAAAAAAATCCCATTGTAATATTGAAATTCGTGCATCTTTGTTATATTATTTTTATATGAGTTCGACAAAGGAATGAGAAGACGAGAAGCGAATAGTCATGGTTGTTCACTCCAAATTCTCTGTAGAATACAAACATTCAAGAGGTAAATCTATAAATGATATCTCATAGATATGCATAAAGGAGGTTAGAGGAATACGGTATGAAGAATTGAGGTAGAGAAGATAAAGAAGAAGGAGGAGCGGAAAGAGATGCTATAAGACGATTTGAAGAATGGAAGCGCACAAAAGAAGGTACAGAATAGAGTTGATATCCAAGGTAAATCAGAAAATGTTTTCTTTTGGTAGAATGAAGAACTTGGAGCTTCTTTATCAAGTTGTAGCTTGATAAATGTCAATTTTAGTTGGTAGGGTTGGAGCCTCCACATGGGTTGGTGCCTACTTGGAAAATTGATGGGAGTTGGAGCTTCCTTGCAAGTTCTAGCTTGCGGGGTGGGGTTGGAGCCTCACGACGGAGTTTGGTGCCTATAGAAAATCGGTGGTGAGAGGGAGTTGGAGCTTTCCTTTGCATCACAAGAATAATAATATGTGTTTTTCTCCGTTATGGGTTTCCACTTCTCTTTTTTTCTTTGTGTGCCAGTACTGTGTAGATATGGTCTAGTCAATGTTGCTTAACATTCTTGCTCTCATAATAAGTGTTGTCCATGATTTTAATACTTGCTGCTTACATATAAATATTGTTCACATATAAATTGATTATGAAAATAAGTTGTAAATAAGCTTAATGAAAAGTTTAAAAAAAAGATCATGAATGTGTTAAGCTGATTCACCCGCCTCTAGTTTAACTAAGGATTCAATATATTTCCTCTCCTTCTTGAGAAACTCATGAAGGATTGCAACACATTCCCACATTCGAGCATTCAGTACATAGCTTCATTCATCTACATCAACGCGATTCATGGCAGAGATATTGTGCGGTGTTGCTAGGTGTTGCGGGGAGGTTTCCATACACCATTCGGAGCTAGCTTTCGAGAGGAGGAGGTTCCATCCTTGGGAGATCGAGAAAAGGTGGTTCTTGAGCATATCCCACCATATTTGACATTGAGCCAACCCCATTCCATCATTAGCGGTCACCGGTCCCGCCGATGTTGACATTATACGGAGAGGATTTGTTGTGAGGGATTGACGATCACTTGGAGGAAGTCTTGGGTGAAAGGATCGACCCTGCTTCATATTTTCATTGGAGAAGAGATATTTATTGGTTGCAGCTATTTCAGCCTTCTCCATCTATTTCAAGTTCTTGAGTTGTTGCTGCAACAACTCTAGAATTTCTCTGAGGTGACATTTTTATTTTATTTCAATGAATCCTTCTTAAGGATTGATGTATTGTATTTTCGGGGGGTTGAGATCATGCTTCCCCACTTTGTTTGAGCTTCGTATTTCTATATCCTTGTATCATTATATTTGTCACGGTAGTACCTCTATAAAGCTGTATGAGTCATGGCCTAGGGCCTTCTATATATGACAATATTTCACATATGTGCATGTACGGATTTTCTTGAGCTTGTTGTGCCTTGCTTGAGTGATCATTTCCTCAAGGAGTTGTATATTTTATTGCTGCTATGATCTAATATGATGGCCATTGAGTTCTATAGCATTTCATGTGTATGTGTACCACTGATATTTTCCATTTGATGTATTTGTTATTGTTGTTCTTTGCCAATGTTGGGGTTGTCTTAAGAGAGATTCCCAATCTTGTTGTATCTTCCTATTGGGGATATTGTTCTTTGAAAATCGGTCTATAGATGGAGTACGCACAGTGGGCTAGGTAGCCTTTGGAGCTCATCCTTTGTTTAAAGGTGAAAAATCCAATAAATTTTGTACAAAATACCTCTTCCCGGAATAGATTTTCTTTTATTAGGTCTGACAATGTTTGAGAAAAAAGGAACATTACATCAGGTAGTTGCCCATATCGGTTGCTAAGTTGTGACCGCACAGGTGCCTTGTGCACATTCGGGCGACCATTGCGATTTTCTCCCATACGCATGTTCGGTCGGAAGCGGTATGTCACCTGCGGTGTGGGCGCCGGCCAAACACATTCAGGTCTAGTTGTTTCGTGCGAGGTGCACGTCTCGGATTTTCTAAGTTGTGACCGCCGGGTGCCTTGTGCAAGTTCCCGGAGTGGCCAATTTTCATTTTCTCGCCGAGTGCATCCATTCGGTCGAGCACGCCATGTCATCTTGGGCAGAAATTCCATCCAAAAATGTGTTTCTCTAGGGTCGTTTGGTCCAAGGGCACTGTGTCGTTGGTAAGTTGTGACCATGCGGGTGCCTTGTGCACATTCGGGTAGCCATTTCCATTTGCTCCCATGCATCCCGTTCGTTCGAGTGCGCCATGTCACGCGAGTGAGGGCACCTGCCAAATGTGTTTGAGTCGAGGTCATTTGAGTCGAAGACATCCGTATCAGATTTTCTAAGTTGTGACGGCAAGGAGTGCCTTGTGCACGTTCGAGCGGCTCGTTCTTATTTTCTCCTATGTGCGTCCATTCGATTGGGCACAACATCTTCTGCTGTTGGTGCAAGTGGCGCCCGGTAACGTGTTCGTGTTGGGTCATTTGGTACGAGGTGCTCTATCATATTTGCTAATTTGTGGCCCAGCACAGGTGCCTTGTGCATGTTTGGGTGGCCCATTTGCCATTTTCTATCATGTCGTCCATTGGTCGGAGCACCTTGCGTGTCCTTGTGGGGTGAGGACACTGACTAAATTCATTTGGGTCGGAGTTGTTTGGTCGAGGGTGCCTATCTCGGTCTGCTAAGTTGTGTTGCTGAGTGCCTTGTGCATGTTTGGTGTTGCGGCATTTTCTCCCATGTGCATACGTTCGGTCGGGCGTGTTGTGTCGCATCGGGTGAGGGTACCCCACCAAAGGCATTCGAGTCATGTCGTTTGGTCATAGGACACCATATCAGATTTGCTAGGTTGTATTTGCACAGTGCCTGTGCACGTTTGGGCGGCCCATTTGTCGTTTTCTCCCATGTGCGTACGGTCGGGGCGGTGTGCGTGTCTCGTCGGGTGAGGGTGCCTAGCCAAACGTGTTTGGGTCGAGTCATTTGGTCCAGAGGCACCGTGTAGTTGCTAAGTTACTGTTACCTGAGTTCCTTGTGCATGTTCGAGCGACCCATTTTCCATTTTCTCTCATGTGCGTCCATTCGGTCGGGGGCGTGCCATGTCGCACAAGGTGGCGGCCCCGCCTTTGAGCCAAATGCGTTCGAGGTCAAGTCATTTGGTGCGAGGGCACCGTGTCCGTTTGTTAAGTTGTGACGCGGGTGAATTGCGCACGTTCGGGCAGCCCCTTTGCCATTTTCTCCCGATGTGCCTCATTCGGTCGAGCGCATCGTGTCACACTAGGTGATGGCGCTGGCTTCGTACGTCGGGTTAGGTCGTTTGGTCCCGGGGGGGCCCATGCTCAGTTTTCTAAGTCGTGACGCGGGAAGTGCCTTGTGCACATTCGAGTGACCCATTTTCACATTTTCTCCCATGTGCACATTCGAGTGATGCGTGTCACCCTAGGTGAGTGCGCCTATCCAAACACATTCATGTTCGGGTTGTTTTGTCGAGACGGTGCCTATATCGAATTTGCTAAGTAGTGGCCAGCACAGGTTACTTGTTGCACGTTCGGGTGGCCCATTTTCTATTTGCTCCCATGTGTGTCCATTCGGTCGGGGCGCCTTGTGTCTCGTCCGGGTGAGGGCGATTATTGGCGGTCGGGTCGGACCATTTGGTCGAGAGGGCACCCATATCGGTTGATATTGTGAACGCTCGAGTTCCTTATACATGTTGTTTTAGTTCTTGTTTGCTCCCATGTGCATCATTCGATCGAGGCGCACCATGTCTGTCAAGTGACGGCATACGGCCAAACGTGTTCGGGTGGGGCCATTTGGTTTGAGGGTGCCGTATCGGATTTTCTAAGTTGTATTGCTTGGTGCCTTATGCACATTCGGGTGGCACATTTCCATTTGCTCCATTGTGCCTACTGTTTGGTCGTTTAGTTATCCCTTTCTAGTTGGGGTAGAGTTTTGATTTTCATGTCAAAGGTGGGTTGGTAATTGAGTTTTTTTGTTCGTTTGTACCTAAATAATGGCCTTGGGTCATTTTTAAGGTGCGTCGACTTCCTCTCTCCATCACCACTTGAGCGCTTATGAGTGGTAATGTTGGTGATGCTTGTCTGAGAGGCATGTTTGGCTTAAATCTCTCAGGTTCTCTGTTTCCTTGGAGTTGGATGGGGTTTTTGTGTGTGGCTCCTTGGGGCTTATTGTTGGCTGCTCGTTGGCTTGGGGTTGGCTTTTCGTGTGAAAGGTGTGTTGGTAATTGATTTTTGTTCGGTTGTGCACGAAGAATGGCCTTGGGTCATTTGGGGTCATCGACTTTTCTTCTCTCCATCACCACTCGGTAGCATATGAGTGTGTGTTGGCCATGCTCTTCCTTGGAGCATGTTTGAGAAAAATCTCTCTCGTACGCTCTTTGTTTTCTTGGAGATGGATGGGGTTGTTGTGCGTGGCTCCTTGAGATGACTAGCCTTTCATTGGCTTCATTGAAATTGTCGTTTCGGTATCTCTCTCTCATGGCCCTTGGTGGCACGTTTCCCTTCATTGAAATCATATTTTCACTATGTCACTCATTGGCTTCGTTGATGCCCATTCTTCACTATGTTTTCATCTCCTCCTTTTTTTCTTGTGGGGGGGAGGGGTTGATTTTGTGTGAAAGGTGGGTTGGTATTTTAGTTGTTTGTTCGAGTGTGCCAGGAATGGCCTTGGGTCAATTTGAGGTCATCGACCCTCATCTTCTCTCCATCCCCACTCGGTAGCACATGAGTGGTAATGTTAGCAGCCATGTTGTCTAGGAGGCATATGTGAAAAGAGTTACCCTTTCACTGTATGTTCTTAGAGTTAGATGAGGTTGTTGTGTGTGGCTCCTTGGAAACAACTAGTGAAATTCGCCTATGTTGCTCTTGTGCCCACTTGGTCGCTCGTTGGCTCCATTTAAATTGGCTCTTTGCTATATTGTTCACCTCCCATTTTGGTGTGTGGGAGAGGTGGATTTTTCTCTCGGCGGCTTAGGCTGAAATCATCTCTTCACTATATTGCTCACCTCCTCCCCTTTTGGTGGGGGGAGGGGTTGGATTTTCGTGTGAAGGTGGGTTGGTAATTGAGTTTCTTGTTTAGGTGTGCCGAAAAATGGCCTTGGGTCATTTTTAGCATAGTCGAAATTCATATTCTCTCCATTCCCTTGGTAGCACATGTGCGGTAATGTTAGTATGAATATTTCGTTGTAAAATATCACTTTAGCTATTCATAAAAATAGCGCTAACATCGATTATGGCTTCAGAATAATGTTTTGCACAAAATCCGGATCTAGAATAAAAGAAATTAAAGCAGAGATAAAGTAAAATGTGGCTCCATGCATCCAATAGACAAGACAAGAACAATGTATTTGAAAGAATTTTTATATTATATTACAAGGGGGCACACGAGAGGGGGGAAAACAAGAAAGGTGTTTTAGGTTCTCCTCAATGGGATGGAGTTCTTGAAAGTCCTCGAGGCGTTTCAAATCTAAAAATTCCTCTCTCTTGTTGTTGTGAAAAACCCAAACAAACATAGAACTCAATGGGAGCTCATAAGGAAAAAATGGAGAATGTGACCTAGTATAGATCGAGTGATCTAATGCGATAGGTGACTAATGAATCGCAGGAAATCCCTTCTATTTATAACAAAATATTGGGCGTTCTAGAACTCGGTGCATGAATAAAATATTATTAATCGAATTCTAGAATCACCCTTTAGGAATATTTTATTATATTTGTTGGAGGGAAAAGGATTTTTGACTTGGGTCAATTCCTTTATTTATAAATAAAAAATAGTAATTATTTATTTATTATTTTAGGGAAATGACGAATATAATTAAATAAATAATGGTTCATTTAATTATTTATATTTGATTTAGTCCAAATTTAACTAAGAATATTATTTAAATAATGATTTAAATAACTTATTCTTAGGAAATAATTAAATAAATAAGGACTTATTTAATTAATTTCCTTATTTTAGTTAAATATGTTGGGAAATATGAATGAATAAGTTATTTCACGTCTTGAAAATTTTACTTAGGGTAAAATTGGTCTTACATGGTGTACTTGGGTTCATCTTAATAATAATCGGTTAGATGACCAAAAAATGGTGTAACAGAATTGCCCCCAATGTACAAGTGTTAGGAGCGAACCGTATGACCGAAGTACATTGTAAGAACTCAATCACTAGTCATCAAGAGGAAAGTGAGAGAGAGAGAAATGTAAGGTAATGATCCCTAATGTCTTCAAAGGACTAAACCACAAGGAGACGAGACTTACGAATTACGTAAGTATCTAGTTTATGTAGTGGTACCTATGCTAAAGGCGGTGGGGGAGGCATGCCTATGCCTATGAGAAAAAGTACAAAGAATAGGAAGTCCGGTAAACACGAAACCGAACCATGGAGAATATGCTAGTTTAAATAGGAACGAGAAAAATAGAATAATCCTCCCCACATACATAATATGCTTGGAATAACCGAAGTCGGGGACTTATACAATAAGATTTTGGTACATGAGATAAATACACCAAATGCCCCTACACACGGGGAAGAGACTCGCAAGAATACGACTAATACATGTAAATCAAAGGGCGTTATGACGGTGGGCCAATATCATCAAATGGGAGGAGAGCGCATCAAGGGTTGAAGTGAAGAAGTCATCTGAGCATGTGGGGGGTCGGCGGTAGGTCACCCCTCATGTGAGGTTGAGACATATCACACACACCGGGGAATCTGTAATAATGCTGTTGCATCATTTGGACTATCAGGGGTGTAGATCACGATCATGTTGAAAAAGATCTCGAACCAAGGTACACGCCCCCGGACACAGCCCACCGGGTAAATGAGTTGATGTCTTCAGTAGGTCTGCTGTAAATAGAGTGATAAAAAAAAAAGAGGGGGAACCCCAACTAAGGCATGGGAGAAAATAGTAGAGTGACTAACGGACGGACACTAATGATGATGAAACGGGGGATGCGAGTAGCGGATGGACGACTTCCTTGTTGGAACGCAAAAAGGGCATGAATGGCTTGGCGACGGCGACACGATATCATGAGGGATAGGGGACAATGGGAGTGAAGGCCATAATGTGTGACACAAGAGAGGGGACCGATCGACGAGGATGGAGGGCTACAGCGGGATACAAGGGACCGGGATAGACTCCATGAATGTGATGACTCGACAAATGCTATAAATAAGGGCGAATTGATGGGTGCTACCACATAGTAAAGGACCAATGGGGGACCATAAAAAAAAATGAGTACAATAGGGTGTCTCATGACAAAAATCAACATGAACAAGGACAAGTAAGGAGGCAAAGTGGTGCCCCCGAGTACAAGTGTTGTAAGTGAGGAAATTAGATTTGGAGGAGAGAGTGAATAGACACTTCGTGGACACGATGGGTCTTTGGTGAGTATCAAGGTACTAAAAACTAACGATGCACAACAAGCTCATCAGGCAGGCTAGGTTGCACTTTTTGGGGTCTGTGCGCAGCACCGGGTAGTAGGTTTGGGCGGAAAGGCACCTTTGTCCCAGAAATGACACAGTGTGTCCTATCGGATAGGGGGGTTTTCGGTGCTACTTTTGGTGAGATATGGGATTTGTATGGTTGAGAGGCCATAGGTGCTTACGAGGAAGCATGTTGTGGTCATGCAAAAATGTATTTAGGAAAAGGGGGATCTAAAGACATTTTAATGATGTGGTGTGCCATTTGTTTTCATTATGGTTATGTAGCTTGAGAAAGGAAATGGAGGATTACTGATCTCTTTTAGCACTTCATATATGAATCAAATGGACTTTAATTTTTTGGATTGGCATGCAATTAATCCTTATCCCAAAGAGAGGATTTGGAGATAATGAGGCGGTGCTCTCCTAGAAAACCTATAGGTTGGTCAACAACAATGTCTAAAAGGTAGTGGGTTGTGAATGTAAAATGAAGGAATGATAAGGGGTATCATCAGGAAGTGAAATTTGAAGTGATATGGGACTCTATAGGTTCTTCTAAGTGTGGAAGAATAATGATGTTAGATTTTACATGACCCGGATACATAGGAGAGTTGTGGAGAATTACGTCTCTGGTCTCTCAAATATGGGTGCCCCCTTACCCAAACATTGGGTTGCAATGTAATGCCCACAAGGTGTATGTGGTTCAAATGCATGGTTTCGATGTAAGGGGAATAAGTAGGAGATGATTCCTTCCATAATGTCATCATTGTGATAGAAGATGGGTGGTGGTGGAAGAAAGACCACCGGACGTGGCGGCGCCCCACCTAAATCATCATTATGAGAAGAGGTTCACATCGCATCATCACGAAGTAGCGCTATAGGGTAAACTTCTTGGGTGGTTGGTTTTCGAATATCCCTACGGGAGCTTTACGGTGCAGGAAGACAATAAGATTAGCTATGTTGTTCACAAAGATGGCATGAGCATGTTCACTTAACTTGAAATAACTTGATAGAGAATACGATATAGAATTACCTCTTTGACAACTTTTGGGTCCCTTCCAGAGCACTAGGCGAAGCAAGAGTACTTCTTCACCATCTCCAAATCTTGATCCTGCCCAATCGATCAGAAAAGCACCCATGTAACTCCTAAAATAACATATATTCTATCGATCGAGCCAATATAATGAACTTCCCTAATTTATACACATATGAGCCATTCATGTCATACTATGTAAATGTTCGAACAATAATGACAACATTAAGCATTGAATGGACAAAACGAACACAATTCTAATTTGAAAGAGGATTACGGCCGTCGGTTGTACCAAGCCCTCCTCGGTCTCCCAAACTCTCTTATCCCTCGAGTGAAGAAATCTGAAGTCAACAAGCTCTGCAAAGACCTCTTTGACTCTTGTCCTTCCTACTTTATTCTCTATTCCACAAGTATGGAAAACCTTTAGCAATCATACGACCTTCAATTAAGAGCCTTCAGCTCCTTCTTGTAGGAGGAAAGCAAAGTGTTGCCTTTCTCTTTCCACTAGTTTGGAATGGAAAAAACTTGGATGTTTCCTTGATCTCTGTCTTTGCCTCCTTTGGAGTTCGGTATTCTTGTGGTAATGACCAATAACGGCGAGTGTGTTACGGATTTCTTTATGAGCCCGAAGTCACTCTTGTGAGAAAGTCGGAGGGTCAGAGAATCATTCTCGCGGGCTTTCCCCGTTCAAACTTAAACGGCTGGGTAACGCTTCCCTCCGGTGTAAAGCGAAACATTGCCTTAGCCACTAATGTGGCCCATTCAACGATTAGTTGCGTTGTAACGCTCTTTTTTGTTATGGGCCAGCGTTTTCACAGCGGAAATAGGTTTAATTTAGGTGTTGTATTCCTTCCATATTTGTCTTCCCTACGAGGTGATGAGGAGGTATTTTGTTTTGTAACATATGCCCCCTAAAGTGTGAGGTCAGAGACGAACGATGGCAGAAATACTTTTACAATTTGTGTAGAGATAGAGATTGAAAGGCGGGAAAACCTGGAAACAACAACGTACGTCGAGAGAAAATATAGTATTCGCCTATAGTCGGGCATTTCCCATGGTCGATGACTTAAACAACATGATTTATCTAGAATAGAGATATGAAGAATATGTCACCAGAATAAGCACAATGTGGAAGTGTCTATCATAACATGATCGGTAGAAGAAGGCATCTCCATAAACAATATCGCAACTTGGGAAAAGGAAACACAACTTTAATGATGTAGCCTTTGCCCCAAGGTCTTGGTGATGATTCACTTAAAATGCATATTTCTCGACATGTGAATGAAGGAGTTGTCTTTGAACATGTGAGAAATCATCGAAGTTACCATTCGGTAATGAGCGGTAATGAACGTGAGGTGGCCCGCGATATTGATGATGGTCCCTAAGATGCCCGATACAATCTAGCGAGTGTGAATAAAAAGGAGTTGAAGTCGAACACTCGTAGAATCATTCGACCGAGGAGCCAATGATGAAGACCCACTGATCAAACACAGAAAGACTACACACTTGGCAGTGTCTCGCAGTATACGAGTGCGATGGGTTTACGGATCAACTTCCTATATAAGATGTTGAGAGTCGATGGGAAGAGATTTGTTGAAGGAGTAGGCAACGAATCTCATTAGTCAGCACGAAACGGAAACCAGCGGTTTGTTTATGATTGAGATAATGTAGAGTAAATGGGGACGTCGAGACGAAAAATAATTTACGGCATAATGAAAGCGAGTTTGGTTGATAACGAGAACCGGTAGATAACGAGATGTTGCTTGAACAATAGAAGGCACTCTAGCGAGGGTACTAGGAAAAGTTTGAAGCTTGAATAGACACAAAAAAAGGTGTGTTGGGTTTGCACTAGGTGTGGGGACAACGGGAAATGAAGGCTAATACAAATAGATGGTAGGGTTTGGCTATTTGTGAAAGATTTTAAGGAGTGCCATGTTCGGGAATTTCTTTGCCAAATCGACCTTTTTTTGAAAATATGGTAGAGGGAGTATCCATTTTGTCGAAATTTTCCCGTACGATTAAGTTTAATGAGTAGAGGCAGGTAAACTCGGTGAATTTTTCATGTTTAGAGAGTACGCAAAATGTCGGGAAAGACATCTACGTACTTATATGATTAGGTTTAACGAGTCCAAATGAGCGAAACTCGATGAATTTTTTCATGTTTAGAGAGTACGAAAAATGTCGGGAAAGACAACTTTCTGTGCCCCATCGGTGGGTTTAACGAGTCCAAATAGGCAAACTCGGTGAATTTTTCATGTTTGAGAGTCTCAAAATGTCCCGAGAGGAAAGACAAATGTGTGCCCCCATGCAGTTAAGGTTTAACGAGTCCGGATGAGAAAACTCGGTGAATTTTTTCATGTTTAGAGAGTCTCAAAAATGTCGTAAAGACGACTCTGTTGGGGAGCCTTTTTCATGTCTTGATAACCGGGCACGGCAAAGGGTAATAGTGTCCGAAGCAGTTCATTTTTCGTAAGTTAAGTGCATCAAATCCGCAAAAGTGAGAAATCTATGTTCGATGGACGTACACCTCATTGTGTTATGAGTACGAGGAGATGAAGTAAACTCAATGCTCTTTTGTGAAATTTTAATGAGTCTAACAAAGAAAACTCGGTACCCTCGCATTGAAATTTTAACGAGTCACGCGAGAGAAAACTCGGTTACTTTTTGTTTAAAGAGCTTTGAAAAGAGGAAAAGAATGGCTCCTTGTTCTCTATCGAAGTAGTTTAACGAGTCGACAAGGTGACTCGGGATTTTTCGATTTTATGGCGAGAAAAAGATTCCTTAAAAAGAAAGCTAGGTGTCATAACTGTGAGGTACGGAAGAGAACTCTGGGTTTCGGATTAACGAGCAGAAAAGACCATACAAAAAGAACACTCGATATCAACTTCGTGTACTTGAACCAAAACCATTCCAAGTGAGGATGGTGATGTTTGCCAGGATAGAGAGAAAGTTGCACGAGTAATGCGGGCAATAAGGAGTGGGGGCTAAAACAAGTGCATGTTTTAAAGCATCAAATGACCATTGAGCTTGGTCATCCCACAAGTATAGTGTTCCTTTCTTCAATAATCGCATGAATCCTTTCGTCATCTCGGCATAGTTAACGATGAAATGGCATAAAGGTGCCTTCCCTTGTAAACTTTGGAGTTGAAGGATGGATTGTGGTTAGGAAAATCAAAATTGCCTTAACCTTATCGGGATCAACCTAATCCCATGCTTGGAGACAATAAAGCCTGAGTCAAATCGAGGCTACCGACCATAAATACGCATTTATGAGGATTCAAGAGTATATTGTAGAACACACTAGCAAAAATTTCTCTTAAATGAGCCGGTGGTTTTTTTGCTTCTTGGAATGGGTCGGAAGGTCATCCAAGTAATCACATGCAATATGTTGAATGTCATGAAAAGCGTAGTCCATAGCCGCTGAAAAGTTGCTCCGGCATTCTTGGACCGAATGGGAGTTTTCAATACGCAAAAATGCCCCAAGGACGGATGAAAGAAGTTTTATGTTGGTTGTATTTTTTGATTGCAATACGGGTTATAGCCGAGAATCCATCCATGGACAGAAATAACTGCATCTGTGTTGAAAATGGAAAATGGGAATAAACATGTGGCTGACCAACAAAACGTAACACCATGGTGCCCGGCTTTCTTTGTCTGGAACAAATTTCCTTGGGTGGCCTCCATGCCCTTGACCCCAACGCATTTCCTTGGGCACCACGGCATGAACGGAGCTAACTCCTTGGCAACGTATCCTTAGGTTGCATCACATGACCCAGGCCGAACGAAGGCACAAGGAGAAAACGACAAACGGGTCACACGACCATGCACAAGGCACATGGGTAGTCACAACTTAGCATTTTTATATGCTCTCCCTCACATCACCTCACACGACTTGACCCAAATGCGTTTCCTTGGGATCCCTCACATGAGACAACCCGACCCACTCAAACGAAGTCGAAGTGAGCAAACAACAAACGGGCCGCATGAACATGCACAGCACACATGGGCGGGTTAACGGTCACAAATTAGAATTTTTTATATCACCTCCCTCACCACGGCGACGAGCGCATTTCCTTGGGTTCCCTCAAAAGACCCAACGGCTAAACCCGGCCGAATGTGTTTCCTTTGGTGCCCTTACATGGCACAACCTAACACCACGAGAACGAAGGAAGAATGGATAAAAAAACGACAAATGGGTTGCATGAGCATGCACAAAGTACATGGCGGAGTTACAACTTAGCATTTTTTATATTTCCTCCCTCACACGACCCGCCCAGAGCCCAGCCCAAGCACATTTCCTTGGGGCGCCCTCCTACCAGCACGACCCAACCCACCCAAACAAAGGCACGAGGATCAAATGAAAAATGGGTCACACGAACGTGCACAAGGCACATGGGTGGTACAACTTAGCATTTTTTATACGGTCACCCTCACACGACCTAACACGAATGCATTTCCTTGGGGAGCCCTCACCCTGGCAGGCCACACGGCTGCCCAGGAACATGTTTCCACAGGCACCCTCACACGACACGACACGGGCCCGACCCAACGGCACAATTCACTTCCTTGAGGTGCCCTCCACAGCAACGACTCGAACCGAACCTACCGAAGCCCGCTTGAATGCGTTTCCTTGTTAGAAAATTATATATTATGGAGCAATGCAACACATAAAATATCAGGAAAATACAAGCACACAAAACACATAAAACAGAGAACACGAGATATCGTGGTTCACCGGGTTCCAGGCTCGTCCACTGAAAAACCAGTCACTTACTTTCTATTATCTGACAGATGAAGAGACACAACCTACGGCGGATACTGTTTTGTAATATCATCTATTCTCTCTCACGGTCTCCCTCTCTGTTCTCGCTGCGAGAATACACATACGATACACGACCACGGTACAATACCCTCATAAGCGGGGGTTTCCTTCTGGGGCAAAAAACCCTAAACTAAACATAACTTTTACCTTGACGAGCATTTTCCTAATGAATGGGTCGGATTGAATGAAAATTACTATACGCAATTTTACATCTGTTTTTAGCTTCGGGGGCGCGCCGAAACCCCACGGGGGGGGGGGGCTCCATAAAGTCACTACTACCCCCTAGAGCCCACGACGATTAATTTATGGGCAACGTTGTAGTCCCATTTGGTACGAGGATCCAATTCTGTAAATGCAAAATAAACGAGATAATCACACTCCACACCCAACAATCTCCCACTTGGGCGGTGTGTATCACGACGCTTCACTTGTTGGACAATGACTCCCACTCTTTGGACCTGGTTGTTTCTCATATTCATCGTCATCCTTGAAGACCAATTGAAGCGGGCACGTTCTCATTTTCTCCCTGGTTAACTTTTGTTAGCATATGTGCGGAAGGATTCTGTCTAGTGTGTATCTTTTCCGACTTCAACTCTCCATCTTCCAATACTAACCGTGGCAAAATGGTACTTGAGATGTAGGTGTTTAGTCCCTAGGAAATGAAATGTTGAGTTCTTTGCAAGATGAATGGAGATGGCTATCATTGTATAGCATGCCCATATCATGCTTCTTACCAGTCCTTCATAAACCTTTGTAACCAAATCATTTATTTGCTAACCTCATGTGACAACATATGCTACCTTGTTGTTGAAAGTGCAACAACACTTTCAATTTTGAAACTAGCCTGACAATGTTCCACCTACGGTAAATACATATCTGTGGTGCTCCTCCTATTATCTCTATCACTATTTATATACGCATCAACATATCCTTGTGGAAGCAATGTTTGAACCACCAAAGCATAATGCTTGGTTTGGTACCTCTCAAATATACGAATCCATTTTTACTTCCATCCAATGTTATTTTCCTGGATTGTTCATGTGCAACACAACTCCCACTACATGGCCACGAAAGTATTGGAAGCGCTTGCGTGAAGCCATTACATACATCAAAGATTTGTTGCGTGCATACGAACTTTGGAACATATATTCCATTTCTTCGTGGGTTTTGGAGCAAATCTTCCTTGTAAGTTTGAAATGGCTAGCAAAAGGTGTATCCTTTGGTTTGCATTACGCATATTAAATCTTTTGAACACCTTTTCTATGTACTCATTAGAACAATGTTAATTTGCGATTTTCCTATCTCTAGTTATCCTCATATGAAGTATTTGTTTTGTCGCTCCCAAATCCTTCATTGCAAAGGCATTTTCCAATTTTCTTTTGAGCACATTTATTTCTTTGCATGTTCGAACCTGCAACAAGCATGTCATCTACATACAATAACAATATAATATAGGTTGCCATATTTTTCCTTTTTAGATAAACAAAATGATATACCACGCACAGAACTGTTTTAAGCCATACAAGCTCTTATTTAACACCCTTTTAATTTTTATTTCCCTTTGACCTCATATCCTTCTGAACACTGCAATATATCTCTTCCTCCAAATCTCCATGGAGAAATGTTGTCTTTACATCTAGCTGTTCCAAGATGTAAATATTCTACTTTGCTACAAGACTTAAGATAGTTAAGATTGGAAGTAATCTTAACAACAAGAGAAAATATTTCATCAAAATCAATATCTTTATTCGTACAACCCCTTCACCACAAGTCTAGCTTTGTACCTCTTGTTTTCCTCCATCTTCTTCCTTTAGCACCTTAAACCCATTTATTTTGCAATGTATTTTTACACAAGGCACGACTAAGTCCAAATGCAGTTGCTTAGGTAAGAGTCCATCTCTTCTTCCATGGCTAGCTCCACTTCTTCACCTTTCCTTTCCATTGCTTCTTCATAACATTCGGGTTCATCGGAATCAATCGGCCAATAAATAACATAATGAAGGAGAGTATCGTTCGGGGTGTCTACTTATCCTAGTAGATCTTCTAACACCACTTTCGAGGTGTTTGAGGTGCCCTATTCTTTGTTGTGGTGGTTTTATAACTACTATGGTTGTTGATTATTATTATTTAAGGCACCTTTACATTTTAGTTATCTCATCGAAGCTGTGTACTCTTTGCTTTCTTTTTTCTGTTTCTTTTCCTACAAGCTGATTCTTATACAAGGCCTTTTCATTGAAAATTACATCTCTTGCTCTAATGATTTTTTGATTTTCATAATCATATAAGAAATAAAAAAATCATTAACACCATATCCAATAAAGGTACATTTCTTTGATTTTGCCTCAAGCTTTGTTCTATTTTCTTTATTAATATGGACAAAGGCCTCACAGCAAAAGGTTTAAAAGTAGTTTACACATTTTTACTTGTTCATGATTCCTCTGGAATACCACCATCAAGGAACTTGAAGGCCCTCTGTTATTAGATAGGCGATAGTATCTCTGACATACGCCCAAAATTGTAAGCGATCTGCATGCAATCTCATGCACCTTGCACGCTCCATGATTATTACATTGTTCATTCTTTATGACACACCATTTTCTTGTGTTCTTGGAAGCTTGTCTTCTCTCTTCGAATTCCATGCTGCGAATAGTACCTATCAAACTCTTTGCTGCAATGTTCACCTACACGTGTCTGATTTGAACACTTCAACTTCTTTCTGTCTCAATCTCAACCAAATATTTCCATTTCTTGAAAGTATCAAATACATCGAGATTTATTTTGAAGACAATAAATACAAGTTTTCTAGTTGCATCATCAATAAATGTAACATAATAATGAGAGCCACCGAGATATGATACATGAAGTAGGTCCCCATACATCGGTGTGCACAAGCTATAATTTTTTTCTCTTCTTTTCTTTCCCAACTGCGAGAAATCTTACTCTCTTTCATTTTCCATAAATGCAATTCTCCAAAATCCAAATCAACATTCTTCAAACCTAGAAAAACATTTATTGAGTGAAGAATCTTCATCCCTTCTCATATGTGTCCAAACCTATGATGCCATAATGCTACATCCACTCCTTTGGAAGTTAAAGCATTAAAAGAGTTAAGAAATACGTTTTCATATTAAATAAAATGTGCAACCTTTTCACCTTTTGCCTATTACCGGGGCTCCTTTGGTGACCTTCCAGTCTTTATGCAGCAAGGCATCACACGGCCTTCCTTTGCCTAACTACCATGTTGAAATAAGATTTTTTATTTAGATCGGAACATGCCTTACCTCCTTTACTAGCCATTGGTTTCCGATACTTGCTATTTTACAAGAACCTTACCCATTCCAACAATTTTACGGGGTTTTATCATCGCCACGAGCAAACTTGTCCAAAATCTCCTTGAACATAGTCGTGAAAATATTTCTTATCGGGTGTGGCATGGAATGAAGCCTTTGAATCTACAACTTAAAGAATCGGTAACATTTTCAAAAGAAAGAATAAAAGCATCTTGTAACACATCTGTCACATTTGCTTCATGATTGTTTTCTTGCTATGTGTCTCCTTCTTTTCCCTTACGAGATCTACAATCTTTTTTAGGTGTCCTTTCATTGGTATTTCCGGCTTCTTATCCTCGATGTGGACTTGGATATTCCTTTCCTTGATTTCTTGATATCTCGAGCTCTTTCCTCTTTCCATTCTTCTTCCCCTAGACTTTTCACTCAAACCATTGCAGAGTGTCCTCACGGAGTTTTTTCATTGAATTTCCTTGCTAAGGATAGCGCGAGCAACATCATGGAGGACTTTCAAGTACTAGATCTAGAGACGAGTTACTAATAGCCATTATTAAACCATTCCAACTCTCTTTGGAAATGAGCACAAGAATAACGAGCTCTAACTTCATCATCAAATATTACCCCTACGAACTTAAATGATGACCAGCGTATCCAAATCATTTAAATGGTCCACAATGAATCCACCTTCTAACATCTTCATATTAAATATTCGTTTCATAAGAAATACCTTGTTTTTTTTTCGGGAGCCAAGGGTTTTTCATATAGTTTGACAAAAACGTATTCATCAAACCATACATTGTTGTTTCATCGAAACTATTGAAGGTGACTAATGCCGCAAAACTCGCCAAATGTGATACAGTGCCTTTCTATCGAGAATGTTCCATTCCACATTTTCATAGCCCATGGCTTCTTTGTTTTTCAACTCGATGGTAGGTACAAATTTTTTGATACGAGATAATCTTCCATTTTGCATCTTCCACGGTAGGAAGTTTTGGCATAGATTAAATTTGTAAGCCCTAAATTACCATCTTCTTCCATTGCTCCCACTCGAACCGGGAACCCTTCTTTCATGTGAGTTTATCGACCAAATATACCTTCGACTGCGATACCGGTTGTTAGAAAATTATATGTTATGGAGCAATGCAACACATAAAATATGCGAGAAAATACAAACACACAAAACACATAAAACCGAGAGAGACATGAATATACATGGTTCACCGATTTGGGCTACGTCCACCCTGGGCAGCTTCAGGTCCTTCCTTTCTATTGACAAAAAATTAAGAGACACAACCTACAACGAGATCCGCGTTAATAATAATAATTTCTCTCTCACGGTCTCCTCTCTTTTTCTCGCCTAGAAAATACACATGCAATACACAACCACGATAATAAACCCTCATAAAAACGAGGGTTGCCTTCTAGGGAAAAAAGCCTAAAATAAACATAACTTCTACCATCGGATCATTTGCCTAATGAACGACCTAGATTGACTAAAAATTACTATACTTTTACAAAATTTTACATCTATTTTTATCTTTGGGGGTGTTGCCCCCCGAGCCCCTCGCGAGGGGTTCCATGGGGTCATTTACGCCCCCCTGGACCCCCACGACAGGTGATTAATTTACGGGCGGTGTTGCCTCCCCATTCAAGGTACGGGGGTCCAATGCTATGATACAAAGTAAACAAGATAATCGGGCTCCACACCCAACATCCCTGGACACCTTTACCGCGACCGACCCATCCCAGGCAGCTGCCGAACAAGTTTCCTTGGGGCCCTGCACGAAATGACCGAAGCCGCAGCCGCCCAAGCACGTTTCCTTGAGGCGCCCTCACACGGAAAAACAGCAACTAACACATCCGATCGAAAGCACAATGGAGAAAATAGAAAATGATTCACACGAATGTGCATAAGCCACCATGACCGATCACAACTTAGAATTTTCATACGACCTCCCTCACATGACCGAACGACCTACCGAATGCCTTTCCTTAGGCACCCTCACATGACATGGCACGATGCACCCGAATAAATGTACAAGAGAAAGAAATTGGAGAAACGGGCACACGAACATGCACAAGGGCACACGGTCGATCGAGAACTTAGAATTTTTCATATTGACACCTACGCTTAGATCCTACACGACCCACCCAAATGTGTTTCCCTAGGCTCCCTCACATGACACGACTCGGCCCAACCTAACCCACTCAGATACACATTTCCTTGGGTGCCCATCGCATCGCAAGGACAAACTCGACCTACCCAAATGTGTTTCCCTTGGGTGCCTTGACATAGCACGACGACACGACCCAACACAATTTCCTTGGGTGCCCTCACATGACATAGACGTGCCCAACACACGTTTCGCCAGGCTCCCTCACATGGCATGACACGACCCGAATGTGTCTCCTTGGGCACCCTCACACGGCTGACCCAACACTGCCGGAAACGAAGGCACGGGGGAGAAAATGAAAAATGGGTCACGGGGAACATGCCTGAGAAATAGGGCAGTCCACGAATACAGAAATTTTGTATGCGACCTCCCTCACCTGACCAAATCGACTTGGAAACTGAAATCATTTCCTTGGCGCCCCTCCCACGTCATGACCTAAACCACCCCGAACGAAGGCATGGGGAGCAAATGGAAAAATGGTTCGCATGAACGTGAACACGTCCATGGGTGGTAAGAAATTATCATTTTTAACATGCCTTCCTTCACATGACTTGACTTGACCCTTACGAATGCCACATTTGACACCCTAATACACGACTTGCCCCACCTAAATGGACAACGTGAATGACATGAGCCGTCTGCCCGAACGAACGATGCGGCTTTGCTGAGCATGTGACCGAAAAGTATGAATCAACTTTGCCAAACGCATGACCCGGATGGCAAGACCCAAACCACCCTAACGGAACTACACGAGACCGCCGCGGCCCGGAAACCCACCCGAACATGCTCAAGGTGCACCCGATCACCACATATCATTTTTGACATGGTCGCCTCACATGATGAAAACTAGCTAACACTGGAACAAGTTTCCTTGCAGGCACCCTCACACGGGTGAAGCACAAGCACCACTACCACTTCATGAGAGATGGTATCGAAAACTTAATTCGGTGCGATTTGAGATTTGATGACATTGAATGTTGACGAGAATAAAATGGTAAGGATGAAGTTTTTAACGCGAATCTGAACATTGTATTGGTTGGTCTCGGTGAAACATTGACGGGGGCAATACATTGGTCAAGTTCCGAAGCTACATAACAAGACATGGAAGTTTGAGAGGAATGACAAGGGAGGATTTTTAGAACTTGTACAAGTTGAGGTTTTCATCGCTTCGTCAACTTTCATTCATCGCATGTCAATGAACGCTTCCAACACCTTCGATCATCATCCTTGACTCGTGGGTCTTACATACTCTACCACTTAAAATGAATTGTTGTCCCCAATAGTGGTACCTTCATAGTAGCATCATATCATCATAATATATCTTCTCGACTTTCATCGCAATTTATCATCGCAAAATATATTACATTAAACATCAAGCTTGATGTCTAACATATCCAAAAGGAAATATCTCCTCAATTCATGATCATCAACACATCTGTCACAATCACCATGTGCGCTACCATCATAGAAGTCAATATCTCCATCATTGCCACACGTTGTTGCAACATATATCATGTCAACCCATTATATATAGTCAATATCGGTGAATCTATGCATCCAGTACACAAAAACTCAACATTACAACACGTATTATGTATCTAGCATAACTACGCTGCTGCCATAGCCCTCATAAATCAAACTAGTCATGTGATCATTCTAACCATACGTTGATCGTGAGAAATGAACATCCTCATACCTTGCATTAGTTTTTTCCTCTCTTGCATCCTATCACATCCATAAAATCGGTCAGGAGCTCTGTCCCATATGAGTGTAAAGGAAGCCATGTTCCAAGTCTTTTGTAGCCTCTGCAACACGCTCCAAAAAAACCCCACTTTAAAAATTCTTGGAGTCCCATAAGCACGAAGAAAAGTTAAGTAAAGAGTCGGGAGGAGGGCTAAGGCGAGATTTGGTCGTAAATTTCAAATTTGTGGAAAACCGCGACCCGCCGACCTTGCGACCCACGACCACGAGGGTTGCAAGGTCGCAAAGTCATGAGGTCCATGACCCTCTCGGATCACCTCGCCATGTGACCTCGCGGCCTCATTAATGGCCCACACGTACAGCGTTTATATATAGGGGAGGTCTCGCTAGGTCGCATTTTCCATGTCACGACGGATAGAAAAAAACGCCTGCGACGGTAGGTTGGAGCACGATTTTCTGGGTAAGTTGCACTTTTCCTCTGTTGTTTCCTTTTTATGGTTATTCTTAGCTAATCTCTGTATTCATTAGCATTTAAATTGCCCCTACCTTGGTCATTATTTTCATTTGGCACTTACGGCTTCCCTTTTTATTCCAACGTCCACCCTTCTTCTGACTTATCACGAGTTCCTCATCCGACCTCTCATGGCAAGTATCCTACTCCAAAAGCTATCCTTGGCTGCTGTGGACCCATTTAGCCTATTTTTTTCCAAGTTAAAGGAAAAAGCAACTTCACTCCACGCGTGCCAAAACCCGGCAAGCCCTAGCGCGACTTGCGACCGCGACTGATGGCGGTGTGGTCGCGACTCGCCATTTTCTCGCAACTTGCGACCTCGTGACCTAGTTGCAAGGTTTCAAGGTCACATTTTTTCTAGTTTCTCACAACTTGTGACCCGCGACCACTGTGACCTAGTTACCAGGTCGCAAGGTATCGACCCACCAAGTTTCTGCGCAACTTGTGACCACATGACCCCGTGACACAATCGCGAGTCGCGAGGTCGCACTTCTTCCATTTTTCACATCATCACCTTGTGACCCTACGACCTATTAGGCTACTTATTTAGCTCTTCTTGTGTGTCCCCGATTGAAATAATTGATAAACTATAACTAGTCTTGTATCATCATGGCATCTTTCTTATCCACAGGATTCTTTCATGAATATGACGGGTGAATTTGAAGTAGACATAGAGTGTATACCTATCCCCTCGAGATTCAAGTATGACATGGGACCTCTAATATCTTGGAAAAAAGACAAGAGCCTAGTTGTGGAAAACGTAGAGATGGACATGCCAATTCCTCCACCCACGATCTATAGAGATACCACATGCACATTTGCGAAGGGCACGGCATGCGTTGGTACCAAGTGTGCCGAGAGTTCACTAGAAACGAAATTCCCAGAGGAGACCTCCCAGTCAAGAGATATACTTCACCAGTCCAAAGGTCTAAGCTACATCTTTCGAGGTTCCCATCCGACGATATTCCCATGCCTAGAGATGATAGATTGGATTATACAAAAAGCGGCTCGAAGTTCGTAATTAGGGGCCAGTGACAAGGCTTTCCATGACACTCAAAGGCTCACATGCTCATGTTTATTACTCTTTTCTTGAGTGAGAAGAGGACTTCACGAATATTGGGCTATTTCCCTTAGTTCCTATAGTTGATACTATAAAGAAGTGGTGGGAGGAGCTTGAGAAATTTAAGGTCAAGAAGGACCGGGAATATCTAGTGGCAAGCCTTAGGAAGGTATATAAATTGGTGGCGCCATTCTTTTCGGATTGTACGGGCGCCACGGTACACACCACCTTCAATGGCACATGGGAAACTCTCATGGAGTGTGTCACAACACACAACACCCATTTCAACTTGGCCAACATTTTGATGACTTTCTGTTCATGCAAAAATATCCTTGGCATTGGTACCCGAGATGAAGGAATGACTTGAATTCTACATGGCCTCTTATATGTTGGATGTCATTTTGTTCGAGGTTTCACTTTGAGGGATGGGTGCATAAGCGGGATCCAAAACGGACTCGTGCAATCCACTTACAATCAGTGTTTTGGGATTCCAAGTATAAGCTGAACATCGAGCCAATTTCTCCAAGTGTTCATCCCCACTCTTTACGGAAAATTGTTCGACGAACCTCCTTGCGCTGTCTTGGCGAGCCATGGAGACAACCCCAGGAAAGGTGGCGCATTGGTTCCCATTCGCCGAGTACACATTCATCAAGGTCTTTGGCACATTCGGGGCCCCACATGCTATGCCTTGATTTGTCACGGACAAAAATTCTCGTGCAAGAGGTTTTTTTCCAAATGTCTTAGGTTTCTCGGTAGAAGAAGTAGTGGCCTATGCTACCCCTCACTATCAATGCTTACACGGTCAAAGACTTCGAGAGGTAGGTAGAAGCGAGAAGAAATCAAAAGTTACCACCTTAGGGCATTAGAACACTGGGACATATGACCCGGAAAGGATAGTTCTTGATCATTGCAAGCGGGCTAAGTTCAAATGGAACTACTAGCACATGGAATGCTGGGGAGAAGATGAAAGAAGAAATTGGTTACAATGCGGAATGAAAACTTGCTCAGGGGGCGGACTACGCCGGGGAAGACCTATATGACCAAAACTTGGAAGACGAGGTCGTGAATTAGGAGGTGCTTCTTCTTCTCTAGCCAAAAGCCTCCAAACAGGTACGGGGTACAATACTTCTACCCAACATAAAGAAATAGAAGTCGATCCCGGCAAGAAAGAGAGAAGAAGATGAAAGAAGATGAAGATAAGAGCAAGACAAGCCTAAGGTCGGAGCGAGAAGAAAAAAGCGAGGCCCGAGGAGGCCAAGAAGGAAAAGGAGAAAAAGGCGGTAGGTGGAAGAGGCAGAAGAAAAGTTAGATAAATTTGAAGCCAACTTCCCGAGAAGAGTAGAGAAAACTGTGAGCGGTTGAGTGTAAAAGAGAAAGCCAAATTGGAAGCAACGACGAGAGCGAGCTCGGGTAGAAGAGAGAACATGAAAAGCTGATCGAACGCCTATGAAGAAGGAAAAGAGGAAGAAATAGAAAAAGAAAGAAGAGGAGGATTCAATGCTAGAGAACATCGAGGTATCTCTCCTTGAGTTACCTCTAGTGAGTACACGAGCCACACTCTCTAATGTCGATTCCTCCCGGGGGCAAGAGGAGGAGGTATTTGATCTCACTAGGCTCATGTACGATCGGTTCTCCTTCGAGGATCTAACGGGGAGATAAGGGAGATTCACAGCGCGAAATCCTTCTACCTCACATCCATCGTCGCGATGGGAAAAGACACATTCCTTGATACTAGGACTAATCCTGTGAGATAGCATTGAGTGGCACAACTTTCGTTGTAGCCACGGAATAGAATGTAAAGCGGGGATGAGTAGAGAGATCTTCTCTCTACAAAGTAGGCTACATGAAGCGAGTAGCGAGGAGGTAAGGGCGAGGAATAGGAAAGACGACATTTGGAGAGGAGTTCGACAGAATTCGAAACAAAACTCCCCCTATCGGTAAAGTGCCACTTACCATTCCAAGGGAGGTTGATATATTAGAGACTACCATGAGGCAAGTTTATGGGGAAATGTTTACCATAAAAAAAACGGTCACCTTGGTGAGAAAGCCCAAACGAGAAACTAAGCAAAGACGCAGGTATACGAAAGAAGCCTCGGAACGCCTTGGACAAAATTATGGGTGAATGGTAACGGTACCCCAAGCTCCCAAACATTTCCAAGGAAAATTTGGATTCACATGCAATATGCCAAGTCCAAATCCAAGTATGAAAATGCGGTCAAGGATAATCTATCCAAGGACCTAGACAAGGTGATGGTTTTCATATGAACATATAATCGGTGGCATCGATTCGATAGACATCCTACATCACATCCCATCACTTTGGGTGCATTGGACGAGGAAGACATGGGGGTAGGTGAATCAAGAGATCCAATCATTTTTGTGACCCATTAAGCAAGGCTGTTGCCACTTTGACCTTGCAACATCACAAGAGAACCTAGGCAAGTTTCTTGTCATGCCGGTACGGGTCTACACCAAGCTCGCCTCTGCAATACGACCAGATCACAGAAGAAGAGACTCTAATCCCAAACACCTTGGAGTGTATGCATCGGTTGAAGAAGAGGTCCCTTTGGTTCTCCATAACGGCCAGTTGTCGGACTTGGAAAAAACTTCCTCAAAAGAGAACATATTGATGCCACGACCTCATGATTGCATTCACATCTTCATAATCAAGTCGCGATAGATACGATGAGCAGCATTTGGAAATAGGTCGCGGTTCGTGCCGCCCGGCGAGGTTGCGGTCGCATTGCCCGGCGAGCTCTTAGGTGGAGGTTCCTTCAGTCTTAAAGGCGACTCCTTGTGATCCCGAGCGGGCGAAGAGTCGAAGCCCAAAGAGAAAATTTTGTCTATAAAACTCCCTCACGGGGGAAAATGTAAAGAGCCTTTTTTTTGGGGACTCAAAATTTATAGAGCATTGTATTGAATGATAACACTCTGTTGCATATGAATGAGATACTTGTCAAAAATCCTTTTGGATCGATTTGTTTTGCTATGTGAACACTATGAGTATTTCTTATATAGTTTTAGACATCTTTTTGCTTAATGAAAGTGCAATTTTAATATGTCATTTATGCATCATAGTTCTCTGTATTTGTGTTAATGATGTTAAGATATTTTGGCTTTCTTATGAATGTTAATGACTTTTTATTAGAATTTGTAATATCGTTTAATATTTCGGGAGATATAGGGTGTTTTCACCATAAAGAATTGTTTTCTTTCGTGGTCATAACAACCTACAAGCATAACTTGATGATGTGTTGTTAACAAAATTTCCTTCGGCGTTTTTTATTATTATTTTGCCTTGCTACACATAGTGTTGTATACGGTTTAGAGTCATCGAGCATATATCTAGTATCATTTGAATAAGTGTTTGTTTGTAGGTTCATTGAGTTCTTTTGAGACCTAAAGAAAAGTCTAAGCGGTAGCCCAGGACCCACACCCGGACGGGGATCCCTGACTTCCCAAACGGTTCGAGTCTAGTTGGGACTTTCCACCGAGGAGATCCCCTCTGCGGTAGCCGAACAAACTTTCCGGGTTAACAAGGTCCATGAAACACCCTTCATCTCATCCACAACATGATGTCCATCCAAGAAACCCTCTATTTGAAATGTGTTTCCACAGTGCCAATATCCATGTACTATTCAAAATACACTCACAACTATCAAACATCATCCATGTGTGAAAGGTCTTCCTCAAATCAAGTCGAGAACATCCTCTTAAAAATGTGCAATATTCGAGTCCATGAAGCTATGTTCATCCCATACGCAATATGCATCCAACATGCGTACCAAATTTAATTCAAGAAAGCTCAACCCATGCCCAAGTTTATACCACCAAGGCATCTCATCGTCGCATCTCCATCAAGCTCCAAAGTGTCCGGGTTATCATATCCATCAAGTGACTCCTCACGAACACACCCATAAATTTGTTGAAATGTATGCATCCCTGTGCATCAAAACCGAGCAATCTCAATCTCGGTTTCCGTAGTGAATACGATGCGGAAGATCATTGTAGTATGAAGCCTCCAATGAATGCAACTCCATCATAGGAACTCCCATGCATCATACTATCCAAAGCATTGGCAAGCATACTTGTATTGGCCATGAGTTCCACGAGAGGGTTGTTCTCAATCTAAAAGTCATATGAATGTGCTCATAGGCTACTCACGGGTTTCTCATCCAACCAATGTCTTCTATCTCAAAGTGAACAACATCCACCGATGACCCCATCTTATAAAAAGATCTCCATCTAGCACCAAAAATTGATCCTTCCCAATATCTGCTTAACACTCCTCCATGATACTCATAAACGGAACCTAGTAGGTGCACTTGCATAATGTCTCCACATGATGTCCTCCCATGCCCTCATGTCAATGTACATGACTTTACAGCTTCCCATGTGTCCATCAAGAAGTAGAGTCATCTCAACTCTAGTCATCATCATGTGTATAGTGTATGGGTTAAGTGCCCTCGGTCACTTCTACCATCATCATCATTGGTACTTCCTTGATTCTCCCCAAGTTGCACAAGAGTTCCTTCTTGGTTGTAAGCCATGAAGAAGTCTACCCAAAAATGTGCCCTACCACCAAGGTAGTCCATAGTCATGCTATAGGAACCTAGCCAATTTCCATGTGGCTAAGCACTGACCCATATCTATCACAAAGATAATCAAGTTCCACCACTATCACGAGGCATTTGAAACTAGTAGAGTGAGGTCACAAATTTCCCTATCGAGTTCGCAATAAAGATATGATCCTTGCTTCTCCAATGTATAAGGTTCCATCATAATCATCGAGGAAAGGTCCTTCATGGTATTGGCAAAAAAGTCATCTACTTTCTCATCCCTACGTATGGTCCATCTCCCAAATGCTCAATTGAAACACAAGTCATATCTCGTGAAGACTCTCTGAAGTTTCCTCCATCCTCATCGATGTACGCAATTATTTCGATCCTGAGTGCGCCTACTCATCAAGTTCCTCCTCGATCATTGTCACATACCGCAAAAATTTTCATGTGGTTCATCCACCATTTCCACACAACGTGCTTGGTCAAGGTTCAATTTTTTCCACAATTTTATTTCTTGATCATATCCACGTCCTCAAAATCCACCCAAAGAATCATCCACCATTGTTGATTCTTGCAATGTGCTGCTTGATCCAAAATGTTCATCAAGTTAATCCTTCACTTCCACATATCTAGCATCCTTGTGAGAATAACCCATCATAAATTCTTGTAATGTGCTTTGCCTTATTTAAAATTCATCAAGTTATTCCTTGACTTAAATCACATGTACAACATCCTTTGGTTAGAAGCCATAGTGGGCTTCATGCCACCATGCTTCATCTTTCCAAGGTCTCTATGTTTGAGAATCTTATCAAGTAACTTCCTTCACTCTTCTTCCACCTTGTCCATTTTGCTTGAAGAATTTTCACTTTCTTCATAAGTTGAAAGATTTCATCTTTGTTAATGTTAGATGTTCTCCTCTTGCGCAATGTATCAATGGTTCAACTCGTCTCATCGAAACTCCACTTTTCCACTTCCTTCGACTTCTCTTTAATTTCTTTAAATTTAATTTCCAATGAAACAAACTCATCATCAAGCTTCAATACCACTGGAAAATTATACTTGGTAACCCTACTAAATAATAAAAAACCATCGAAAGAGAACTCTTTGATACCAACTATAATGCCCCTATACATGTGGTAGTATCCCGGCCACTCTATAAATGGGTGCGGCACTGCCTTATTTTTATCTTTTGAAATAATCAATAATTATACTACGCCTAACTCGGCACTTGTTTGATTAATCTTAGAAAGTGTTCTTGTGTGGTAATAAACGTAGAGGCTAGTTAAGGCTAGGATCATGCCGCCAACAAAAGGGACGAGAGGGCGGTGCATACACCAAGTAGGCGGACCGAACTTTACAACCAACATCCAACTACAAAGATTTTTAAATACCAACCTAAACATATGCTATTGGGCCCGGAATTACGCTGGCGTCGGCACTGGGAATTTCCCTCGATGGATCCTTGTTATGGGATTTGGGTGTACTCCTTCCAATTATGAGACTCGGCCAGGCAACTGTGTTGTTATTTATTGTCACTACCTCCCCATGTCGTTGGGTAATTTTCACGCGTGCTTCCTTCCTTGTATTTGTTAGCTATTTCTCGGGCTCCCTCTCCAGAATAGAACCATAATTCTCCATCACCGTCACGCCATGGTGAGCCCCTGCAATGCCACCTTCGAAGTTGATAGGGAAAAAAATTGAATGAGCATCACCAACACAAGGGGTTGTGAAATCCGTCGAGTTGTCATGATTCATAGAGAAGCAGGAACTCTTGTGTCGTACTTTTTATCTAAAAATGCATCCCTTCAGTAGGTCGGGACTTGGTGCATGTATTAGCTCAATAATTACTACGGTTATCCGAGTAGTATGGTACCATCAAAAAAACTATAACTCATTTAATGATCCATGCGCGGGTTTCACAGGTTTGAATTAGTTCAAACTTATACATGCATGGCTTAATCTTTGAGACAAGGGCACCAGCTACGGAAGGATCAACCCGGGTATCACCCTCCCACTTCAAAAGGGAATTTAAAGCTCTCTCTTACCAAGATCTGGCGAACACCCATTAAGTCAAAAAGAGGTCAAAATATCATGTAAATATTTTATACCTTAACCTCTTGCGTCCCAACAGAGATTGGGAGCCCACACACTACATGACAAGGACATGCGAAAGAAATTCGGACATCAAACACGATGAACAATGGATACGAAGATCCACAAAGTGAAAAAATGGGGTCACCCCAATGAGTCACATTGTGCAGGAGCCGCCCCCACGGAGTTGGCAACCACCCCAACTAGCAAGAATGCAAAATTCCTATCACCCATGATAGCCTGATTAACATACAAAGGGAGAAAACAAAAACAATATTCTCTTAGAAGTGCCCTCAAACCCTCCTACCCCATGCAAGGGCCACTTAGGATTCCACCCACACATCGACAATAGTGGACCTCGGCGCACAATGACCTCAATGTAAAGGAAAACAAAGGAAGCAAATGGAGAACAACCGACCACACGAAATCTCTCTTTAAAATTCTTCCCAACGCCGTCCCCGCCCCCAGTGAGGGCCACAGGATCCCACCTAGAAAACATAAATGATGGTTATAGATCACTTCGATACGATGGTGGAGACCTCGATTTGAAGGAAAATTAAGCAAATAAGGGACAAAAAACGAACCCATAGCGTCTCATAAGAATTCCTCCAACTCTTCGACCCGACAACGAGACGGCTAAGGAGTCCACCCGGATAGCGGCAACGGTGGACATCAATCACTTGAGCTCTTGTGGCAACATCACTACAAAGGAAAAAAAATTAAGTAAAAGGAGAATGACCAAGTCAACAACCTCTATTAAAATGCCACCCCAACACTCGCCCCATGCAGAGGCCACCTAGGATCCCACCCCGATTGACATCGATAGTGGACCTTGATTGTTTTATCTCTTGTAGCACCCTCGATACGAAAAGGCAAAGAGGAAGAAATAAAATAAAAATTACGAGCACCGCAACCTCTCTTAAAATTCCCCCAATCCTCCCCACCTACCACCAAGGAGCCACCTAGTAGTCCACGAGGATCACGGCAACGATGAACCTTGATCGCTTTATCACCTATGAAAACCTCAATGCAAAGGCAAAGGAAGAAAAATAAATGCAAATCAAGAGCTCAATACAAAGGCATGACCATATACAAAATGGAACACATATCGAGCGACCGCGCGCCCCACACCCATGTATAAGCAACCTAGGAAGTTACCCAACGACTCACCCGGTGCCAAAATGAATGCTTTTCACCTATAGCCAACGCACACAAGGGAGAGAGGTCGAAAGCATTCCACCTTTAAGTCCTCATTCCATATATGGCCCTCGCCAACGTGAAAGCCTCCTCCCAATTGGACCAAAATCGCATAGGCGATCAAAACAAGAAATACCCATCACCTTGTGTCTCAACATTCCAAGCCACAAAATTCTATTGTGCATGCAAGATTCAAGGAAAAATCTGACCACTTGATTAAACATATGGGCCACCACATCTATCAAAACCTCAAAATCAATGTACGGACGGATGATGTGCTGCTACGAAAGAAATTTAAAACCTTAATTTTACAACAAGGAGAGCGCTCCTCACATTTCCCAATGGAAAAAGCAAGCAAGAGGGCGACTTACGGTAGAAACCCTTCCACATTCCTCTTAAATTTATGTATCTCTACACACAATGATGACATAGAAAGAGTACAAGCACAAAATGACACCATAAAGAGCTAAGCAATGAATAGAGCGGTCATCTCAGGAGCGACACAAAACAACCCATCCCGATTACGAGAACGTGGAGCGAAAGAGAATTTTTCACATATGTCCTCAATGAGAATCATGGCCAAAATTACCACTCATGTGCTACCAAGTGGGGATGGAGAGAATATGAAAGTCTACCACCCTAAAAATGACACAAGTCGATTCTTCAAACACCTTAAGAACAAGAAACTCAATTACCTACCCACCTTTCACATGAAAATCCAACCCCTCCCCCCACCAAAGGGGGAGGATGTGAAAAATATAGAAAAGAGCCAACTTCATAGAGAGAACGAGAAAAATACAACCTCTCCCACCCACCAAAAAAGGAGGAGGTGAACAATATAACAAAGAGAAAATTTCAACGGACCCTGTTGAGTGACCAAGGGGAATGAGAGCGACATAGATAGGTGGCCGATCGTCTCGAAGCCACACCACTGACAACCTCTCATCCAACTCTAGAAACACAAGCAAAAGGGTAACTGTGTTCACGTATGCCTCCCCGAGGACAAAAGCATGGCCACAGCTTGCTTCACTAGCTCATGTGCTGCGGTAGGGATGGAGAGAATATTAGAGTCGAAAACCCTACAAATGACCAAGGACATTCTTCACGCACATGCAAATGAACAACTAAATTACCAACCCACCTTTCACACAAGAGAAATACGACCTCCTACCCCAACCAAAAGGGGAGGAGAAAGGCACTATATCGAAGAGCCGATTTCAACTAAGACGATGAGTGACGAAGGGGCATGAGAGTGACATAGTAAGGTCGCCAATATTCTCAAGGAGCCACATGCGGCAACTTGTTTGACTGCGAAGACACAAGCGGAAGAGAATTTTCTTCACATATTCCTTCGAAGCCCGAGCATGGCCAAAATTATCAGCGAGGTGCTACCAGGGGGAATGGAGAGAAGATTAAAATCGATGACCCCACAAATAGTAGGCCATTCTTTAGGTACATCACAGAAAAAACTCATTTAGCAACCCACCTTTCACATGAAAATCCAACCCCTACCCCCACACCAAAAGGGAGGTGAAAAATATAACAAAGATCAATTCTAATGGAGTCGACAAGTGAGCAAGCGACACAAACAGGCGAGGATTTAAATGAAGCCAAAAAGAAACCAAGTGTGGCATGAGAGAGGCATAGTGAAGAGCCTGTTTCGATGAAGAAAATGAGCGACCAAAGGCCACGAGAGGGACATAGCGAAGAACCAATTGCAACGGAGAACAGCACAGACTTACCAAGGGCATGAGAGAGACATAGGCAAGCGGCCGGTCATCTCCAAGAGCCAACTACAACAACCCCATCCCATCACGAGAACACGGGTAGAAGGGGAAGTTTGTTCACATATGCCTCTCGGACAAGCATGGCCAAGAGGTATAGCTCATATGCTACGAGAGTTGGGGATGGAGATAAGAAATTAGGCGACCCTACAAATGACCCAAGGCCATGTTCAAGCACACTAGAATAAAACAACCAATTACAACCCACCTTCTCGAGAAAATCCTTTGTATCTCCAACCGGAAAGGATAGGCCGAACAATCGAACAAAGGCACAAGAACTTGCACAAGGCATAGGATCACAACTTATAAAATTTGATGAGGTTGCCATGAAACAAAACAAACCAACCTGAACATGTTTCATCGGTGCCTCCAAATGAAATGACACGACTTGAATGCATTTCATCGGGTGCCCTCACATGGAACAAAACAAAGCACGGAAACCGCACGAAGGCACAAGGGAGAAAATGGAAAACTAGCCGCACAAACTTGTACGAGGCACCGATGGAGACAAAAATTTAAAAATTTGATATGGTCACCCTCAAACAAAACAGCACGACTTGAAGGTGTTTCATCGGTGCCCTCACACGGCATGATAGGGCGCGCTTTCCCGAATGAAGGCACGAGGAGAAAAATGGAAAACGGGCTGCACGAACGTGCATAAGGGCTGGGGCGGTCACAACTTAGAAAATTTGATATAGCGGCCCTCAAAAAAATGACCCAATCCAAATGTGTTTCATCGGGCACCCTCACATGGCAAGACACGGCGCGCTGACCGAACGAAGATACAATGGAGAAGATGACAAACGAGGCCACATGAATGTGCACAAAGGAACCCGAGGAGGTCACAACAGCAAAATTTCATACAACCACCCTCAAACAAAATGGCCAGCCTAAACACATTTCATCGGAGTGCTCTCACACGGAGCGATAGGGTGTACTTGCGTAGAACGAAGGTACAAGGGAGAAAAATAGAAAAATGCAGCGCACTAATGAGCGCAAGGCACACAAGGTGGTCACAACTTAGAAAATTTGATATGGCTGCGAAATCGAAACAAAACTACGACCGAACGTGTTTCATTAGGCCTCCTCATAGGATGTGACACGATGTGCTTGATGAGCAGAGGCTGTGAGGAGAAAATGGAAAACGGTCGCACGAACATGCACAAGGCACTCGGGTGGTCACAGCCCAGCAAGAATTTTATGCGAGTGCCTCGAAGCAGAGAATGACCTAACTTGAAGATATTTCGTGTTGGGCACCCTCCAGATAAGTGACCCAACCTAAATTATTTTCATCGGCGCCCTCATACGGTGCGACATGGTGCAGGCAAATGAAGGCATGAGGATAAAACAAAAAGCTGTACGCATGAAAGTGCACAAGGCACTCAGCGGTCACAGCATATCAAATTTGATATTGTTGCTTACTCAAACTAAATGAGCCGGATCGAACACATTTCATAGGGTGCCCTCACAAAATGCTACATGATAGACACGACGATGAAGGAACGAGGAGAAAATGGAAAACGGGCGAACGAACATGTGCGAAGGCACCCGGTGATCACAACAGAAAATTTGATATGGAGACCCTCAAATGAAGCTTGACTCGATCCAAGCACATTTCATCAAGCACCCTCAAATGAAACAAGCCAACCCAAACGTATTTCATTGGGTGCCCTCCCATGGCGCAACACGACGCACTCAACTAAACGAAGGCACAAGGGATAAAATGAAAAATGGGCCGCCTGAAATGTGGACAAGCAACCGGAGATTGTCACAACTTAGAAATTTGATACGGTGTCCTAAAACAAAATGACACGACCCAAACATGTTTCATCGGGTGCCCTCGCACGGTGTAACATGGTATGCCGACTAAACGAAGGCACAAGGTAGAAAATGGAAAACGGGCCACACTAACATGCACAAGGCACAGGCAATCACAACTTCGAAAATTTGATGCGGTCGCCCTTAAATGAAACAACCCAACCCAAACATGTTTCATCGGGTGCCCTCACACGGTGTGATACGACGTGCCCAATCGAATAGAGGCACGGATAAAATGGAAAACGGGTTACATGAATGTCGCCGGGGAGACCCGGGTGGTCACAACTTAGCAAAATTTGATGCGGCCACCCTCAAATGAAATGACCTAAAACGGAATGCCTTTCCATCGGGTGCCTCACCCGCAGTGTGACACGGTGCAGGCAAATGAAGGCACAAGGAGAAAATGGAAAATGGGCCACGGGGAATGCTGCACAAGGAACTCGGTGTCCACAACTTAGATAATTTGATACTTCCACCCTCAAGCGAAAACGACCCGGCACCTTACATTTCATCGGGTGGCCTCACGAGGTGGTAGCACGACCTACACGATAGAATGAAGGCACAAGGGAGAAAATGGAAAATGGGCCAAATAAACATGCACGAGGGGCTTTAGCGTTCACCGAAATTAGCCAATTTGATACCACCACCCTCAAATGGAACCAAACCTAACCGAACGCGTTTCATTGGGAGCCCTAACATGGCGCGACACGACACGCTTTGGCGACGAAGGTGTTGAGCCCCAAGATTGTGCTTTATTTCATCTTACTTCACCTCGTTTTCCTTTTCCATTGATATCCCGAGGCCTAATTGATCAATGAAATTAGTTAAAAAATTACTTTTAGAATGATTAAAAATGGCTAACATAAGTTTTTGTGATTTTGTCATTATAATGGCGGCTACGGAATACGGACATTTCATAGCTAGCCATGGTCTGTGTTGTCTTCACGTTCGAGCATGTTAGGTGCCCTCTCAGAAAATCCACCTTATGGGTATATTCCACGTCATGTCCACATCATTTGCTCACCATGAAGGAAAGAGCAGATTACGGAGCGTGGTTTTGGTACGTAGAACTCATTTAAGGACGGAGACTTCTAATAGAATTGTCTTAGTCTAGATGTCCTTTTTCTCTTTACGTTTCCATATTAGTCTAATGTGATTTTGATAAGGAAAAGACAAGGATCCCTGTGTTGTTACCAAGGATACATTATGTAAATTTGTTATAAAAACACTTGGGAAAGCGAGAGATAGGCTAGATTTTGCTCTAGATTTTGCTTAGATTTCATGCTATATTTAAAGAAGACGAGACTACTCTTGTTTCAAGTTGTTTTTCCTTTAATGAAGAGGACGACGTTGCTTTGAGCACATTGAGTTGATTTGGAGTTAGATTCCATACGGTGGTAGAGGGCCACATATCTGCACGGCTTTACTTTTAAGTAATTTAGATAAGTATCTTAGTTGTTTTACGTTTTTGAAGTTTGAGTTCGTAGTTAATTTCATTAGCCACTATAGTTATACTTGTTCTGAGAGAACTCTTCCGAAGAAAATCTTCTAAAAGATCATGAGAATGAATGGGAAATGTAAACATAGTGTTGTAGGATTTAATTGTAATTTCTTATGTTAACTATCACAGTTGAAATTATACTAAGAAAACTCTTCCAAAAAATCTTATGATGTCTAAGGCATGGTACATGATGTTTGAATGTTTCGGTTGTTTGTTTTTTCACTAAGTAACATAGGTAGAGTCTTGTTGTTAAAAAGCTCTTCCAAAATATCATAATGATGGGTAGGAGATAAATTTGTGATATCTTAGTTTCAATTGCTTTGATCTTTATGTTTGCATTTTGCTGAATTGTACATGAGGATTGTTCTAAAGCTCTTCCAAAATACCATTTATGATGGAAAAAGCAGTGAAGAATCCCATAGATTAATGCATGATAACTTAGTTAGGATACTATGGAGTCAAGTGCATTTAACTTTCATGCTCTTGTTATTTTTTTTTTAAGTTTATAATGGCTTGTTAGTTCGGCATTGTTTTAGACTAGTGACATCTTAAGTTCAGTTTTAGCTTAACTCATTGCATTTCCTCCACATTTAGTTGTCATACATTGCATATTATATTACATTAGTTGTTAAACTTAAACAACTTGACCTTCATTATTTACAAAACCTTCTTTTGTTCCAAATCTATAATTTATGACTAATAACTATACGGACATAAGACAATATCATCCCAAGGCACAGAGAGTACTTTTGCAACTTCCTTTATCATCTCACAAACAAACCTTTCCTCAAAAGACTATTCTAAAAATATATAACCTTTGAGTGAAGTGTAGTGGTGTCAAACTAAGTTGTAGAATAGAGTTAGGAGCTATTCTTAGAGTAGAAGATCTTATGATGTTAACAATATTTTTCTCCAAATATGTTTCGACAAATCTTTAATCATGGATAAATTGTTGTCTCATTATAAGCTGATTGCTTAATTGTTTAGTTAGGAGAATTTGTATACTTAAGTGACCATTTCTCAAGCTCTCCCAAAATACCTTTGATAAAAGAATTAAACCAAGTTAATTTTATGTTTTGATTCATTTTCTTGAAGTCATTATCAAGCTTTGTAATGCCTTAGTCATAGTTTAGGTTTGATTCTGTTTGAGGTATTTTCACTTGTCATTTGTCATAAACCAATTGAGCTTTGCTCTTGTTTTAACCCGGTAGTTTCCTTCCACCTGACATTTGGTTCTTTTCTTGTGAGACATATCAAAACCATCAAAAGACCAAAAACATCGAGAAAACACACAATACAACGCATTAAGAAACAAACACCTAGGCACATACGGGGCACTTCACTTGACATTTTACCAACCACAGTTGTGATTAAATGAACTCAGTTGGCGGAGACTAGGTTGAGCACAAACATTTAGGCGCACGTTCTTGCAGTGAAAACTGGGTAACCTTTGTTTCTTAACTCCCAAAAACAATTATATGCATAGAGAGAGAGATTCAAGGGGTAGATTTATAAACAACGAGAAGCGAAATTTTATTCCTAGAACACCACTTGTTTCACTAGAACCGAGCTAATTACCTTCAACTCGAGACCCAAATTTCATCCTTTCTTGATCCTGGACTTCTAGAGGACCTAAGATCGGATATTCCGATAGAAGAGCCTTCCACTTCATCCATTGAATGTTTGTCTTGAAGGAATTCAAGGACTCCTAGTAGGGACACAAACTTTCCTACTCTTGTAAGAGGAACTAACCATGGCGAAGGAGGAGGAGGAGTCTTTAATGGAGAACACACACATTATTTGGAGGGGTAGAGGTAGAGGTAGAGGAGAAGGAGGTAGAGAGGTGTAGAGAAGGAGAAGGAGTGAGGAAAGAGGTAGAAGAGAAATAGGAAGTTCTTTTGGGTTCCTATAATTGATGAAAAAACCAATACCTTCCTGAAAAACATTTCACCTCTGTCCTTCCAAACACGTGGACTTAAAGCGAAGATCTTGAAACCTTCCTATTTGAATTTGAAGTCCTGTAGAACTTATGATGGCCCAAATATGAGTGCGAGTGTTGTCTTGTTGGCAACCCGAATGAAGATGAAGACATGCGGCCCCATTGACATGTGTTGTCCTTGATGGAAATCTTTGATGAAGTTATTCTTGACTTGATGGACTTGGTAAATGATGTAAATCTGATGTGATATGATGTTTGTTGACAATATGATGCTAAGTGTTGTCCTTGAAAGGCAACCCACTTGATAAAGATAGTGGCAACTTACTTGAAGTGAAGTTGTGCTTGCTAGAATATGTTCTTGATGAAGAAAATATGATGTATCTACGGTGTGCGATGAAGAAAAATTCGGAATGTGCTCAAAGTATGATGGAAAAATTATGTCTCTATGAATACGCGGATATGTCTAAAAGAAACGTGATAAGTCGCGTATGGGAAAAGCGCTCAAAAAAGTGCAAATCCGGGGGCCGTGGTATTGAAGGCTCATGGTATTGATGACTCGTGGTATTGAAGGCTCATGGTATTGATGACTCGTGGTATTGAAGACTCATGGTATTGAAGGCTCATGGTATTGGTTTGACTCGTGGTATTGAAGGCTCATGGTATTGGTTTGGCTCGTGGTATTGAAGGCTCATGGTATTGTTTTGGCCCATGGTATTGAAAAAAAGATAAACCTATATAAGGAGAAGAAATTCATTGTGAAAATCACCAAGTGTGGGTGCGAATGTTACGAGCTTGAATGAATACTTCTCTTTGAAGTAGATACGAATGGAAAGGAGTTACACTTGAAGATAAATGCGAATGTATGATGCACCAATGATGAAGAAGGGGATCTAGATGCGAAATGCATTTGTATTTGCTGGTCTACGATTATGGAAGGCTTAGATGCGCGTGATGGGCGAACATCTAGGCAAACATACATGCGAAGTGAAGAAAATTATGAAATATCTGATACGTTACTGCTGTGTTTCGATATACGATGTTTGTGTTGATAAGTATACGTTGGTGATGTATGTTTGTGCTAAAAAGTATGGAAAGGGTCCGGTGTGAAAATTGATGAAACGTGGTCAAGGTGGTCTTGAGGTTGTAGCCTTCGGTCGGGGGGTCGTAGCTCCTTCCGGGTGAGGTAGTAAGCGAGATCGAGGGGTCGTAGCTCCCTTCCGGGGAGAGGAACATTAGCGAGCCAGGTTGGAGCTCCCTTCCGGGGAAGGCTCGTAACGAGCGGGTAGATGCCCCTAACGCCATCTTCCAGGTCGTCTGCGCCGACACATTTGTTGTAAGATGTTTTCTACTGTAATAAAATATTGAAGGGTAGAAACGGCTATGGTGATCAGTTTCTCCTAGAATTGGGTTTCCACCTAAAAATCCTGGTGTTCATGTGTGATACTTGGTGTGATGGTTTTATTACATTTCTAACTTCTGCACATGTTTACTATTTATGGAACATGCGAGTGAATGAATAATGGAATGATATAAGCAAAGAACTAATGACATAATTAGGTCTGCGTATGTCTGTAATTTTATGAAGGATATCCACGTGTATATGCTAGTTGGCTTCGAGAAAAGTAGCATATGGGTTTAGAGCATGAAAAAGTAAAAAAGTTTGAGTATGCGATAAATGCTGATTCACCCCCTCTCGGTATTTTTCCCAACAATTGGTATCGGGCAGGGTCCTTGTGCGAAGCTTGATCGCTTAAAGGAGATGCGTCGCAATGGGAAGTCAAGAAGGGAAGTAATGTCTATAAAGCCACCTCTATTCAATGGAAGAAATGCGTGTTACCGGAAGGTACGTGCAAAAGCATGTACGCAAAGTCTTGGTGCGGATGTATGGGCAATCGTGGAAGAAGGTTATCAATGCCAGCCAGTGTTCCCTGCGGCGATGCGGTGAAAGAAGGAAGTATGAAATCAATACCCAGCGGTGAATGTCTTATTGGGAAGCATATACCGAATCGAGAATTTGCTAAAGTGATGCGACTACATTCGGCAAAAGACATATGGGACAAAATCATTCTAAGCTATGAAGGAGACACAAAGGTAAAAGTGCAAAACTCCAAACTCTTAGAATTGAATATATGAAAAATTTGAAGATGCATAGTGATGAGAGTGTTGCCGGTTTCTTTCTTCGTGCGGATGATATTGTAAATCGAATGAGAAATTTGGGGAAACCATGGCCGTGCTACCGAGGTGGAAAAGGGTCTTAGGATCATTGACTTCAAAATTTGACTCTAAAGTTTACTGCTTTGTTGAAGAAAGACAAGATTTGCAAACTCTTACTATTGTTCGATTACATGGTACTACGGTAGCACGAAATGAGACAAGAATGCTTCTCGAAGTAAGAGAAAATTTGCTTTTAAGGCATCTACAAAAGGAAAGGAAAAGGAAGTTGTCGAAAGAATCCCGACTATGTATCCGATGAAGAAGAAGCGAATTTTAGTGAGAAAGCTCCAACTAGGTGTTGGAAGATTCGAAGGTAGCTTCCCTTCGAAATGTTTTGAGTGTGGAGAAAAGTTGGTCATTATGCGCTAAATGTCCTTGTAAGCACTGGTAAGGGAAACAATTTGAGAAGAAAGAGGTTATTATGCAAAAGAAGATGATGATGAAGTGTCAGGTGAAGATGAAGAGAAGATTAGAGTCAAGATCTGAAAGTGCTCATGGCTAAGAAGCAAAAGAAGAAGGTTACTCGAGGAAAGAGGAGATACCTGAGAAATCATGTATAGCAAAAAATTGAAGAAGGTAAAGCAGTTACGACGAAGATCTACAAGCACTCATGGCAAAGAAGAAAAAGGAAGGCGCCACTTGTAATACTCTTCTTTGTGCAAACAATAGTGAAAGTAAAGTTGTGGATCTAGGAAAAGCTCTCAAGATTAAAGAAGAAGAACTACAAAGTTCATACAATAAACGAAGAAACTATCTATAAGAAGATGATCTCACAAATGAAAGATCAAATAGAAATCTTTGAATGAACGATTGGACAAGTATCAAAGGTTTCACACTTATGCATCCAATCGAATTAAAGATCTAGAAAGCGAGATTTTGAAAAATCAAGCAAGAATAATGAAGGACTTGTTTTAATCATTTGTCTTCGGAAGATTTAGAAGCATCCGAGTAAGAAAAATAAGGGAACCTCTACAATCATTTGAAAAGGAAGGCCTTGAAGCGAAATCATCTCTCTTAAAGAAGATACGGAAAAATCAAAATAAGAAGAATGAAGAAGTACACCCAACAAACATATGAAGAAATGAAGATTGGTTGAAAGAAGATTCTAAATACGAAGGATCGAAGTTGAAGATGGAAGAAGAAAAAGAAGAAAGCATGACAAAGCAATGTCAAGCCTTGGAGGTTGAGGTAAATATTCTCAAAGGTAAATTAGAAAGAAAAGATTAAACTTTTGAGGTTTCATGATAGTACTAACATTTTGGACAATATTAAGGTAATCAAGGGTCTCCTGCTATCAAACATGGTCTTGGTTTCACGCCAGAGCGTACCCAAAAGGAGAATCTAGCTCACAAGGATATTGCCAAAAATTCAGAGGATGTCAATGCAAAATTTTGAAGTGTTGAAAGGGAACAAAATCTCAATCAACAATCATGAATTCTCGAAATTCATTCAAGAACGTTGAATGTTTTAAATGTCATAATTATGGACATGTTGAAATAAATTGCGGAAGCGAATCATTGACCTCAATAGCTTCGGTTCCTACATGAAAAGGTACTGCGGTTTCTTCAAGGGATATTGTTATTTCCATGTAGCAAGTATGGACATAAAGCAAGTTTGAGTGTAAAAGGAGGAAGAATATAAATACTCATTATGATTCTTATGTTTATTTCTCTGGCCACATGAGATGTTGTACTTGTAACAAGTATGGACATGTAGAAAAGAATGCGGGATGAACGGATGCGGGAAAGTGGACAATTTTCGGCGAACGGAGGTTGGAAAGCTCAAACAAATTTGGAAAAAGGAGGAGCGATCGAAACATAGGGGTCGGACCCTACTGCCGGTCATCCGCTTACGGAAGATTACTTCTGCGATTGTTGCGGGGAACGATGTGAGATACATTATGAGATCTATTAATGTATCGTCACGAGGGCTTAAATGCATGATGACTCTCATGGTTGATTTGATTATTACGGTTATGTTGCTTCGACGGTATACATGCGATGTAGAAAGGACGGTACATGAGGTACAAGCTTCGGGGAAGAAATGAAGGAAGATGGAAATTTTCTGCTTCACTTTCCGCGTAATCGCGAGTTCCATTAACTAAAGTCGCGTATACACGCGAGTTCCGAAGAGAACGCGGTCGCGTATACATTGATGATAAGAAAATTTATACGATAGTGAAGATCTAAAGCGAGAGGTCCGGTGAACGTGATCGGCTGATGATTGCCTTCATTAGCATCATTCTAGTTATACTCATGATAATGAAATGATGCATGGGTTCTTGTGTTGAAGATTATGGATGAAGCACAGTTTGCTTTATGATGAAGCATTCATTGTTGAGATGAAAGTCTTATAGTTCGGAGATAGACGGATCATGCGAGGATTGTTGTTGATGACTTACAACTGTTGAAGGTGTCTCGGATTGCACAAGTTAAGGAAGAAGCCTTTGGTTTAGGGAGTAGCGGGTTGAATTCTAATGGTTGCATTGTTGGAAATATGTTTGCTTATTCCTTGAGTCTTGATCATATAGAGTTTGGTTGCTATGGTTGAGATTTTTTTCCTACATATGTTACTTCATGTTACATCTTGAAGATCTGGTGATTTTGGACCACATGGATGATTGCTTGACACATATTTGAAGATGCGTTACGGTATGATAATCTCTTTAGAAAGAATGTATTGATGCTGCAAAGGATCCGAAGGCTTGGTTACTAATGGGCTTATGCTACAACCATTGGATGGCCGCTTGAAGACACGACTACACTGTTATTTATATCATGATCCCGGAGACGATCGAATATCTCGAAAGAAGTTGAACAACGTCTTTGCCTTCTGAGAATCGAATCTGGTTGAAACTTAGAAAGGTGTCTTGGGATACGCGGGTTTCACTGAGAAACACGATCGCGTATGTACGCGAGTTCCTGCACATAAAACGCGTATGGTTGGTTGCGCGGCAATTCTTGGTTGGTTGACTCTCTTGACACGGTAGGTCTTGTTTGGTATCTCTGGTGGTGTTCAGTTCTCATAAATCTGTTTCTAATGTTTTGATGAAGATGCCTTGATGATTTGTTGGTGAAAATGTTCGAGTTGCACAAACTAAGGGGGAGCCTTAGTCATATGAAAAGGATGCATGGATGCAGAGATTCGGGGGGGAGCATTAGTGTTGCGAGTATAATGCATTGTTGGCATTATGATGGTTATGTTATATGATCTCTCTTGAGTCTTCTTGGTGTTGGTCATAAATGGTCATATTTATATTTTGGTGAAAAGGTCTTGTTGGGTCCATGTTGTAAAATTGTAATATTCGGTCGTATGAGACTTGTCAATTTGTAAACCCACTTGGTTGGATGTTGAGTCATGTTTGTAAACCCACTTGGTTGGGTAGGCTGAGTCACACATTTGTAAACCCACTTGGTTGGGTACTTGACTCTTCTATGTAAATCCACTTGGATGAATCTTTGATGTAAGTATGAGTCATTGGTGATAGGAATGTCATGAGAGTCATGTACTTCATTGAAAAATATGTTTGAAGATTCGACATGAACTCGGGGGAGCTTGGTCACTTCGGTATACATCGGTCTGAGAACGCTTCTTCTACATGAGGAGAAAAGGGGGAGAAGTATGTTGTTGTGGATCACTTAGTTGCCCTTGATGTCAAAGGGGAGAGTGACATAGTGTTTGAATGAAGATAATGATGTGCCTTGCCCTTGATGTCAAAGGGGAGAGTAACATGGTGTTTGAATGATGCCAAAAATGGAGAAGAGAGTGACATGGAAAATAGGGAGAATGACCTTGGTGTCATTGTACTATTATTATTACTTATACGGTATGGTAACCGCTTCCATCATGGTTGCCATCAAGTCCAAAGGGGGAGATTGTTGGAAATATGATGCGGAGAGTGTTGTCCTTGATGGCAACCTTTGAATGAAGGTAATTGTCATTTGACTTGACATGTGTTGTCCTTGATGGAAATCCACACGATAAAGTTATTCTTGACTTGATGGACTTGGTAAATGATGTAAATCTGATGTGATATGATGTTTGTTGACAATATGATGCTAAGTGTTGTCCTTGAAAGGCAACCCACTTGATAAAGATGATGGCAACTTACTTGATGAAGAGATTGTGCTTGCTAGAATATGTTCTTGATGAAGAAAATATGATGTATCTACGATGTGCAATGAAGAAAGGAATTCGGAAATGTGCTCAAAGTATGATGGAAAAATTATGTCTCTATACGTACGCGGATATGTCTAAAAAGAACGTGATAAGTCGTGTATGGGGAAAAAGCGCTCAAAAAGTGCAAATCCAGGGGCCCGTGGTATTGAAGGCTCATGGTATTGATGACTCGTGGTATTGAAGGCTCATGGTTATTGATGACTCGTGGTATTGAAGACTCGTGGTATTGAAGGCTCATGGTATTGATGACTCATGGTATTGAAGGCTCATGGTATTGGTTTGACTCGTGGTATTGAAAAAGATAAACCTATATAAGGAGAAGAAATTCATTGTGCAAATCATGAGTGTGGGTGCAAGATGTCTGAGCTTGAATGAATACTTCTCTCTGAAGTAGATCTGAATGGAAAGGGTTACACTTGAATGATAAATCTGAATGTATGATGCACCAATGATGAAGAAGAGGATCTAGATCTGAATTGCACTTGTATTTGCTAGATCTGATTATGGAAGGCTTAGATCTGTGATGAGGCGAATATCTACAAACAAACATCTACATGCAGAAGAGTGAAAGGGTATGAAACATATACGATACATTACTGCTCTTCTTCGATATACGATACATGTTGGTAAGTATCGAGTGATGTGTGTTTGTGCTAAAAAAGTATGAAAAGGGTCCGGTGTGAAAATTGATGAAACGTGGTCCAAGGTGGTGCTGAGGGTTTGCCAGCCTTCGATCGGTCGTGGCTCCCTTCCGGTACGGTGGTAACCCGAATGAGGTCGTAACTCCCCTTCCCGGAAGGCGGTAGCGAGTCGGGGGGTTTGGGCTCGCCCGGAGAGAGCTGCGTAAGCAGCGCGGTTGGGTCACTGCGTCTTTGGCAGTCGATACTGTGATCACATATGTTGTAAGATGTTTTCTCTATATTAAAATATTGAAGGCTGAGCAACTGCAGCGGTGGTTTTCTCCCGACTTGGGTTTCCACCTAAAAATCCTGGTGTTCATGTGTGATGCTTGGTGTGATGGTTTATTCTGTTCTTACTGCACATGTTTACTATTTATTGAACATCTGATGAATGAATAATGGAATGATATAAGCAAAGAACTAATGACATAATTAGGTCTCTGTGTATACGCAAGTTTTATGAAGGATATCCACGTGTATATGCTAGTTGGCTTCAGAAAAGTAGCATATGGGTTTTAAAGCATGAAAAAGTAAAAAGTTTTGAGTATGCATACTTACAAGAAGCTCAAAAACTGAAATTATTCCCTTCAACCTTGAAAGGATCAACATTGAAGTGGTTTATGAGTTTGATCAACAGTTCTATTAGGACATGGGAAGACATGAAACAAGCATTTCTAGAGAGGTATCTAGATTATTGTATGCCGGTCAATCATAAGGAAGAAGTGTTTAAGATGTTACAAAAACAAGATGAAAACTTAGAAGATTTGTTGGAGAGATTTCCTTACAACATCAAAAGAGCAAAAATGGAAAACCTAGATCAAGACACCTTAAAAGCTCTTTTGTTGAAAACAATTAGGGATGAATGGTTGGATATCCTTAACATGATGGGAAAAGGGGATATATCACAGCTCACATTACCTGAAATATCTGATTTATTTATCAACATTTCAAGAGGGAAATCTAAAACTGTAAAGGTCCAAGAGATCATGCTCTTGCAAGGGCAAGTAAGTCTGCTTCTGTGACAATAAGTAGATCAGAAATAGGACACATGCTTGATGATTTCAAATCTGACATCTTAGGGAGTCTTAGTGAACAAATAGACACCCTTAAGATACAAAACAAGCAAAAAGCTGAATCTGATGCCTTGGCAATATTTTGTCCCAAATGTAGAAAGAAACATGCCTTGAGAGAGTGTCCTTTGGATGTAAAAGTTGTAGAGACCTGTGTCATTTGTTCTGAAAAGCATGAGACCAAGAATTTTCCTTCTCTTCCTGGTCTCAAATCTCTCTTTCAGGAGGAAACTCCTACAGATTCCACAGAGTCTCTCAATTTTGTATCTAGAAGGCCTTGGCAGGGACCTAAAACACAAGGATTCCATGATCAAATGTATAATCAACCTCCACCTTGGAATTCTTGGCAGCAACCTTGGCCTCAATTTCAAAATCAATCTCCATCTTGGGCACAAGGATCACAAATTCCCTATGGAAGATACTCCCCATATTATCAGTATCCACCATACCCACATTTTTATCCTCAAAATCCTCAACAACATTTTCCTCAAAATCTTCAACAAAATTTTCAACAAAATCCTCAACAACATCATCAGAACATACCACATCAAAATCAACCACTTTCATTACCATTCCCTCAAAAATCAAATCAATTGCCTGATCAACCCATACCAAACCCTAATAATAAAAATCCTAAGAATACATACATGATAGAAGGCCAACAATTTCCAACTTATTTAATTACTCCTTTAGACCTTAGTGATGTTCAACTTAGGTCTGGAAGAATACTTGAAAAGAGGAAACCTTCTGTGATCATACAAGAACAAGATAACTCTGAGGAAGACTCTCTACGGGTGAATAAAATTCTTGAGGGAGACACATCTTTTCAAGACCCAAACACTGAAAAATTAAAGCAAAAAGATCCAATAATTTCAACTCCTGTATTAGAGCAACCATCCACATCTACTTCTATACCTCCCTTTCCAGAAAGATTACAAATTGATAGAGGTGTAGAAAAACAAATTATGATGCCTAATTATGATTTCCTAGATGAGCTGAGAAATGTTTGCATTAAAATTCCATTATTACAACACATCAAGGAAATTCCAATTTTAGCCAAAACAATAAAAGAGTTGAGCATGAAGAAAACAAGAAAAAGAATAAGAGAAATAAAGAAAATTCAACTTGCAGGAAAAATAGCAGATATATGATGGGCAAGATTGCTATTCCAAAGTATATTGACCCCGGAAATACAGTTGTTAAAATTCACATCAATGAAATTGAAATCCAAAACACACTCATTGGTGTAGGAGCAGCAATCAATATCATGAGTAGACAAATCATGGATAAACTGAAACTTCCTAATCTTCTCTTTACACCCACACTATTACAATTAGCAGATAGATCTGTGATCAAACTAGATGGGGTAATAGAAGATATTCCAGTGTCCCTAGATTCTTGGGAGTACCCTGTGGATTTCATGATCCTAACTCCTAAGAATAATCTAGGAGGCCATCCTATTATATTAGGAAGACCTTGGTTGGCTACAACTGATGCTTTTATTAGTTGTAGATCCGGTGATATGTATATCTCCGATGGTAGTTCAACTAATAAATTCACTTTATATCCTCCAGCTAGGACAATTATAGATTTAGATGACACTCAATGGATAGAGGATGAAGAATATTTACAACCTCTCTTCACAATTTCAGAAATTAGTGAAGATAATCAAATTCTGAATACTCTAGAAAAAATTGAATCCTCTCCAGAACACAAACATGAATCATTTCAAGAGGGATCCAATATTGAGTTTTTGTCATCAAGGCAGAGGTCTCTTCATTCTATGGATAAATTTGGCAGCTCTACAAATGAGATATTTCCAGGCAAAACTTTGAACATAAATAAGAACCTAGAGAAATCTCAACAAGAAAAGTTAGTCAAAGTATTACAGAGACACTCTTCTGCATATGCATGGGAGTACACTGACATGAAAGGGATAAGCCCCAATACTTGCACTCATCACATCTATATAGAGGAAAATTGCAAACCAATCAGACAACCTCAAAGACAGATGAATACAAATCTTAGGGAGATTGTTAAAGAAGAATTGAAAAAATTGTTAAATGTCAACTTCATCTATCCCATTTCAGATAGTCAGTTGGTTTCTCCTTTGGTAATTGTGCCAAAGAAAACTGGTAAATGGAGGGTATGTGTTGACTACTGGGAACTAAACAAAGCTACTCTTAAAGACCATTTTCCCTTACCTTTGATAGATCAAGTGTTAGATACACTAGATGGCAAAAAGTACTTTTCATTCCTAGATGGGTTTAATGGTTACAATCAAATCCAAGTAGCACTTGAAGATCAAGACAAAACCACATTTACCTGTCCTTGGGGTACCTATGCTTACCGAGTATTGCCATTTGGATTATGCAATGCACCTGCAACATTCCAAAGGGAAGTATTAGGAATTTTTTCAGATCTAATACATGATTGTGTAGAGGTATACATGGATGATTTCACAGTTTATGGAAATACTTTTGAAGAAGCTTTAGCAAACTTGGAAAAAGTTTTAAAGAGATTTCAGGAAGCAAATCTTTCACTTAGTCATGAGAAATGTTTCATGATTTTTACTGAATGTATTGTTTTGGGGCATCACATTTTAGGGGATGGGATTAGAGTTGATGAGTCAAAAGTTGAAGTCATCTCTAACTTATCTATTCCAAGTTGTCAAAAAGATGTTAGGATTTTTCTAGAATTTACAGGATAGTATCCGAGATTTATAGAAAAATTCACCAAGATAGCATCTCCACTCTTCAAATTACTTACCAAAGATTGTGAATTCAAGTGGAATTCTGATTTCCAGTTAACCTTTGAGACCCTGAAAACCAAAATTTCTGAAGCACCTATATTAAGGGGACCTAACTGGAAGTTACCTTTTCATATCTCAACAGATGCTTCTGATACAACTCTAGTAGCAGTATTGGGACAAAAAGATTTGATTCCTTATGAAATCTATTATACCAGTAAAAATTTGACTCCTGTAGAGTTAAACTATACTGTAACTGAAAAAGAGTTTTTAGTTGTTGTTCATGACATAAACAAATTCAGACACTATATAACATGCTATGAAACTTTTGTTCACACTGATCATTCTGCAATTAGATACTTAATGAACAAATCAATTACTAATGGAAGAGTCATAAGATGGTTATTGCTCTTACAAGAATTCAACATTACCATTCTAGATAGGCCTGGAAAACAAAACACAGTAGCTGATTTCCTATCTAGACTCCAAAATATCAAAGATGACACTCCAGTTGAAGATCAATTTCCTGATGAATATCTTTTTTCAATTTCTACTCAAACTCCATGGTTTGCTGATATTGCTAATTATTTAGTTTTAGGGAAATTTCCTTCAATAATGAATGCAAGAGATAAAAGAAAAATCATTTATGACAATGCAAAATATTCATGGGTTGCTAATGAGTTGTACAAGACAGGTCCAGATTTGATCATTAGGAGGTGTGTTCGTGAAGATGAGATGCCTGAGATTCTCAAAGCATGTCATGATGAACCTTGTGGCGGACACTTTTCTGATAAGAGGACAACCTATAAGTTCCTTAATTTAGGATATTATTGGCCATCCTTGTTTAAAGATGCTAAAGAGTATGTCAAAGGGTGTGACAGTTGCCAAAGGGTAGGGAAACCTTCTCCTTTAGGTGAGATGCCATTACAACCTCAGGTACATATTGAACCTTTTGAAAAATGGGCTTTGGATTTTGTAGGACCTATTATTCCTCCATCAAGATAGAAGAGATATATATTAGTTTGCACTGATTATGTTACCAAATGGGTAGAAGCCAAGCCATTACTTGTTGCTAATGAAGCATCTGTAGTTACTTTTCTTTTTGAGGATATTTTTACTCATTTTGGTGTCCCAAGGGAAATTGTTACAGATCAAGGAGCTCAATTTACATCAAGGCTAGTGGAGCAAATGATGGAGAGGTAGAAAATAAGGCATAGAAAATCTACTCCTTATCATCCATAAGCAAATGGTCAAGTGGAATCTACTAATAAGGTCATTGAAGGAATCTTCACAAAGACTGTTCATTTACATAGAAGAGATTGGGTAGATAGGCTTCCTGAAGCCTTGTGGGCCTATAGAACTACATGGAGAAACACAACAGGCCATACTCCTTATGAACTTGTTTATGGAAAGCAAGCTTTGTTTCCCATAGAGTTCCATATTCAAACTTTCAAAATGGCAGTTCAGCTAGGACTTGATTTAACGGAGGCACAAAAGCATAGACTGGAGCAGATTAATGAATTGGATGAGATCAGACAAGATGCAGTTCAGAAAACAAGTCTAGTCCAACAGCAAAGGACTAGATGGCATGATAAGTACATCAAAGAGAAGAAATTCAAAGAAGGTGACTGGGCTCTCTTGTTTGATTTAAAATTCAAGGATTTTCAAGGTAAATTTCAAACACATTGGCTTGGGCCATATGAAATTGTTGAAATTTTTGACAATGGAGTAGTAAAAATTAGGACAATAGATGAAGAAGAGGTCACTTTTATTGTGAATGGTCATAGATTGAAGCTGTATCACAAACCACTCTCAAGAGAAGAATTTGTTAAGAAGTTCCAGGAAACAAGTGATGTGAAGTTAATGAAGAAGAATCTTTCTTCTTCATCAACTTGATTGAATTTTCTGAAGCATTTCTTTTGAAAAAAAAAAAGAAGATACAAAATAAAAAATAAAAAAATAAGGTATAAACATGAAAACCAATCATTGATTGGCATGTTTATACAGAAAAGATATGGTGAAAATCAGAGTCTTTCTAACACTCTAACTTTTCCCATTTTGTTTTTGCAAGCAACTGTTACAAAATCATAAGTTCAGATCCATTGTACTCATGATCCATCTCATTTCATTTCATTCCATTCACTTATCCATCCATACTCCATTTCATTCATTCATCCATACTTCAGTTCATTCCATAATATCATTCATCTCATTCCATACTTCATCCACCTCATTTCCATGTCAAAATTTAAAGTTTGATATCTTGCTGCAAATGAATAACACATGTCATGGATTGCAGGCCATTTCTTATATTCTTCCACTCCATTTCATAAATTATATCCATTCCATTTCATCATCTACTTCATACATATCATGTCTCATCATCCATCTTCATTCATGCCATATAACATTTCACTTATATTCCAAATCACTCCATTCCATGATTAAAATGCTCTACAGGTACATTCTGCAGCTGATCAGACTTTCCGCAGCCAGACAGTCATTCCGCAGCTACGGATCCTGAAGGAACTAATCAGCAGACATTTGAATTGCAACAAAATGGTCCAGTATATCCATAAACAAGCAAAATTAAGAGGAATTATGAGGACTCACAAAATAATGGTTTCCAGAGGAGAACCAAGTATATGAAGACCACAAAAAGCAGATGAAAAGCAAAGGTAACAAATTTTGATTATAATGGCATATCATAAACTTTAGTATAGTTTTAGTTATGAATCATTCGAAAAAGTTGTTTTGATTATTTTTATTGATCATGTCAAATATACCCTCCACAGACTTTGGATAAAAATATCTCATTTCAAATTCTATACATGACCATCATTTAAGCGGTTAAAAAGGCTGAAGTGTTTGATTTCCTCACGTCACCCAGCCAAATCATTTAATGATGATTTTTTTTTTCTGTTGTAAAAAATCTCCGCAGTATTTTCACTCATTGATTTGTTTTCTTCACCTCACTTCATTAAATAATTCTGTAACTACCTCCATCACTCCATTCCGTAGCTATCCCTTCATCATTTCATTCCGCAAAACAGAGATATCCCAATCACCGTGAGTAGAGGTATATCAATTTCAAATATCAAACCACTATCACCGTGAGTAGAGATCAAACCACTATCACCGTGAGCAGATATTGAAGCATTATCACTGTGAGCAGAGACTGAAGCACCGTCACCGTGAGCAGAAAATAAAAGCATTATCACCGTAAACACAGAGATATATCAGTGTGGAATTTGAAGCCATTGTCACCGAGAAATAGAGGTATATCAGTGTGGAATTTGAAGCTATTGTCACTATCAACCAGAGCTATATCAGTTTGAAGATTGAAGCCATTGTCACCGTGAACCAGAAGTATATCAGTTTGAAGCTTGAATTTATTGTATTAATCTGAAGATTGAAGAAAGAATTATGGGCCTCATTGTAAGAACTGAACCAGTGGGTACAAAATACCTGGAAGGATACCTTCAAAGTAGAGAAATGTTGCAACAGGTAGGATAGCTACAATTTCTTGAGAAATTTAATGTCTTCCACAAAGAAGTCACTAAAACATTTGCAAGGTCATTTAAAGGAGCTGAGGTTGAAGTGCGAGATGTTAAATTCACTGTCACTGAGGTTTTCATTGCAGAAGCAACATGATTGCTTAGAAATGGAGAGAGATGGTTCAAAAACAGAGAATTCCATAATGAATCATGGAAGCAAATTTTAAAATCACCAGGTATGGATGTCACTGTGCTTAAGAAGGGAATTCCAAGTTCTGCATTGAAAAATAAATGGAGAAATATATTGCTTATTCTGCAAAAATTTATCACATGTGAAGGTAGATATGGCACATTTTATGTTTACCATATTAGACTGATAATGCATTTTCTAGAGGAAGAGTTAAAATTTCCCTATTTCTTGCTTCAAAGTTTGAAAAGGATGGCTTCTTGTGTTCAAATAAGGGTCCAATTCTTAGAGACAACTCTATACCATCATGGCTTGGTTAAGATTTTAATTGAACACCATTTAGCCAAAACAAATGATACTTGGGATAATTTCTTGATAAGAAATCATTTTGAAGAGCCAAAAGAGCCCTCACCTGAACATCAACCTACAAGGAGAAGCAGAAAATGGAGAGCCTCTAAAATTGAAATTGACAAAACAGTACAGGAAAGTAGTGAAGAAATAATCTCAGAGAAGTTGACTCAAATTAATAGACAACTTAAGAAAGAAAGGGTAATCAGAAATTCTGCCACAGAAAAAGGAGAGGGATCATCCCAGCCAAGAAGAAGCCATAGACTTAGGGTGAAACTAAGGAAAACTCAGATCAAACAAACAGGGGTGATAAATATAGAAGATGAGGAAACATCTATTGAAGAAGATGTTGAAGAGGATTTTAATGAAGAAACCCCTGAAATTAACCCTGCTCAGCAAGAAGTTTATGACTATGTTGAAACATTGGAAAGGAAAGCTTCAGAGAGTAAAGATAGAACCCCTAGTCCTCCACTGTTCGAAATAGATGTGTTAAGAAGGGATAGGTATGAGCTGGAAATACTTAATAGGCACATCAAAAATGAGAATGATATTCTGATGGAACAAGTCAAACTCAAAACCAGTATGAACTCAACCTTATCTCTACAAATGGAAAAAGTGGAAAAGGCTAATGAAAATTTGAAAAAGAGGAACAAGAAGCTAATCAGGGCACTTATCAACTTAAGGTTCAAGTTAGCCATCAGAAAACCCAGAAGACCTTTAATTTCTAGGCAAAGAAGAAGGAGAGGATTAGATGTTCTTGCAGAAGCCTCTGAGTTTATGGAATAAGTTGCATGAGGACATGCAAGAAGTCAGCAGTGGGGGTATGTTGAGCCCCAAGATTGTGCTTTATTTCATCTTAAGTCACCTCATTTTCCTTTTTCCATTGATATCCCAGGCCCAATTGATCAATGAAATTAGTTAAAATTACTTTTAGAATGATTAAACATGGCTAACTTGCTAAGTTTTGTGATTTTGTCATTATAATGGAAACTAGCTACAGAATGCAGACATTCTGTAGCTAACCAGAAATTCTGCAGCTGTCTTCACGTTCAGGCATGTTCTAGGTGTCCTCTCAAGAAAAACCACATATGGGTATATTCCACGTCATGTCCTCGTCATTCGTTGCTCACCATGAAGGAAGAACCGAATTCTAGACGTGGTTTTGGTACGTGGGAACACATTTAAGGAAGCAGACTTCTAATAGGACTGTCTTAGTCCAGATGTCATTTTTCTCTTTACGTTGCCATCTTCAGAGTCTTAATGTGATTTTGATAACGAAAGACAAGGATCCCTGTATTGTTGCAAGTTCTTTTATGTAAATTTGTTACAAAAACACTTGGGAAACCAAGAGATAGGCTAAATTGTTCTCTAGATTTTGCTTAGATTTCATGCTATATTTCTGAAGACTGAGACTACTCTGTTTCAAGTTATTTTTCCTTTAATGAAGAGGACAACATTGCTTTGAACGCGTTGAGTTTATTTGGAGTTAGATTCCGTCTGGTGGTAGAGGGCCCCTGCCTCCTGCACGGCTTTACTTTCGTAATTTAGATAAGTATCTTAGTTGTTTCTACGTTTTTGAAGTTTGAGTTCGTAGTTAATTTCATTAGCCACTATAGTTATACTTGTTCTAAGAACTCTTCCAAAAGAAGAAAATCTTCCAAAAGATCATGAGAATGAATCGGAAATGGCTATAGTGTTGTAGGATTTAATTGTAATTTCTTTTTTTCACTATCACAATTGAACTTATACTAAGCAAACTCTTCCAAAAAATCTTTATGATGTCTAAGGCATGACTGTGATACTGAATGTTTCAGTTGTTTGTTTGCACTAAGTAACATAGCTGATCTTGCTCTTAAAACGCTCTTCCAAAATATCATAATGATGGGTAGGAGATAGCTGTGATATCTTAGTTTTTAAATTGCTTTCAGTATTTATGTTTGCATTTGCACTGAATTGTACAGCCAGGATTGTTCTAAGAAGCTCTTCCAAAATACCATTCATGATGGAAAAAACAGGTTGTAGAATCCCATAGATTAATGCATGATAACTTAGTTAGGATACTCCGGAGTCAAATTGCATTTAACTCATGCTCTGTTATTTGTTTTAAGTTTGATAATGGCTTGTTAGTTCAGCACTGTTTTAGACTAGTGACATCTTAAGTTCAGTTTTAGCTTAACTCATTGCATTTTCACTCCACATTTAGTTGTCATACATTGCATATTAGATTACATTAGTCATTAAAATTAAACAACACGGCCTTCATTATTTACAAAACCTTCTTTTGTTCCAAATCTATAATTGACTCATAACTATCTGGACAGAAGACAGTATCATCCCAAGGCCTGAATTACTTTTGCAACTTCCTTTATCATCTCACAAACAAACCTTTCCTCAAAAGACTATTCTAAAATCTATAACCTTTGAGTGAAGTGTAGTGGTGTCAAACTAAGTTGTAGAATAGAGTTAGGAGCTAGTCTTAGACTAGAAGATCTTATGATGTTAACAATATTTTTCTCCAAATATGTTTCCATAAATATTTAATCATGGATAAATTGTTGTCTCATTATAAGCTGATTGTTTAATTGTTTATTTAGGAGAATTTCTATACTTAGCTGACTATTTCTCAAGCTCTCCCAAAATACCTTTGATAAAAGAATTGGACAAGTTAAGTTTATGTTTTGATTCATTTTCTTGAAGTCATTATCAAGATTTGTATTCTGCTTAGTCATAGTTTAGGTTTGATTCTGTTTCATTATTTTCACTTGTCATTTGTCATCAACCAATTAGGATTTAATCTGTTTTTAACCAGTAGTTTCCTTCCACCAACATTTAGTTATTTTTCTTGTGAACATAAAACCATCAAAAGACCAAAAAAATCGAAGAAAAGGGCTAAAGAGGTCAATGGAGGGCTTAACGCATGAAACAAGACTTAGAAGTGGAAAGAGGGGTTAAAACCTTATTAGAAATTTATTATGGCGCAAAAAGGATTTGGAGCGGAATAATTTTAAAAGTACAATGGCAGAGATGCGATGGAGGAAAACGTTGCGATGTGTGATATCGCAATCGCAATATCGCAAGGTTAAAGGGATAGCGGAAGTGTTATTCGGGAGCGGGAGTGAAGTGCGAAATGCGAAGAGGTAAACCTGCAAAGTGCGAAGTGCAATTGGGTAAAAGTGACAATGTGCGAAATGCGATATCACAATCGGTGGAAGAAATCGGTAAGTTTTAATGAAAAAGGTAAAAGGTTTGACGAGCGATTTGCGATGTGGAAAATGGAGGTGGGGTCGATATCGCAATCGCAATATTGCGAAGTTGGTGCGGTAAGTCTTAAGGGAAAGGGAAAACGCGGCTGCGATTGCGATATGTGATATCGCAATATCGTAGTCGGTAAAGATGAGTAGTAGGTGTTGAAAGGAAAAGGAAAATTTTGGCGAAGTGTGATTGCGATGTATGTAGGCGGGAGAAATGAGGAGAAAAGGAAGAGGTCGAGCTTCAAAGGTTTTTCAAGCGTTCTGCATTAAAAAGGGTGCGGCAGCCGTGACCGATAAAAACAAAGGAATAAGGCGGCTAAATGGTTTAAGTATTTTTATGAATAAAAAGGCGAGTGCAGTATTTAAACAAGAGGAAAAGGAGGGGAATGAAGGCATAAAAAGCAGTGTTCAGCCGTAAATAAAGAGATGGAAATTGAAGCACAAAGGTGCCACAGAGATGCTATTGGGTGTTAACATTAACACCTGCAAACAAACCTGCGGATTCATGCATGGGAAAACAGAAAAGAATGTGTGATAAAACCGTGAACATAAAGCAGTTTTTGGGTTTGTGAGAAGGTTTACCCTCCTCAAGCTCTATTGACATAGATGAGAAGGGAATTCTAGATCCACAGCTCTTAGAGTTTTATCCTCTATTCTATTACTCATAAGCAGATGAAAAAATATAACAATGAACTAAAAGCAAATACGAAACAATAATGAAACTATCAGAAGCAGATCTAACTAAATGGCAGAAGCAAAACTAGCTAAATGACAGGAAAAAAAAAGAATGAAATCAACCAAGAAGATGAGGCACATGGGTTGGGCCCTAACCCACAAGCCCAACTCTCTGGAACTATATTAATAAGATGGCATCTCTCTACTCATTTCATAAAAAATAACAGTCTATTACATCCATAAAAGTTTTAACAGAGCCTAATGGCTTTATAGAAAAAATTCAAATCCAATGGAATGGAATGGAAGTGGGATGGAATGGAAGTCGACCAGAATGGGATTGAAGAATCGAACCTAATTATCTCTCGATCAACTTTATTTATCCTAAAGGACAGCTGCCAACAGCTCCCTAAACATAGTAATTGAGTCCACTTTGACTCCAAGTGAAGTATGGCTTCAATGCAGTTGGTCTTGAGTTGCTTGGCTGCCTCTGGAATTCGAATTGCTGGAGGGGATCTCATGAGGATCCTTTGGCTGCCTTTGAGAGTTAAGGAGGGTGGAAAACCCCCTCTAATATCTCCATGATTTCTCCCTAGTTTCCTGATATTGTGCTCATTTATTCTCCAATCTTGATCTTCCAGTGGCAGGGAGCATGTCCCTAAATTATCTCCTTCTCCAAATCTTCATAATCTGTCAAATATTCCCACAATATTCTACAAAAAAACCAATATTAGGCACAAATATGCAATTATCTTTAAACCTTCCTAAGAAAATATTGAAGCATACGAAAACATTATTAAGTGTAGAAGGAGAGATTTAATATATCATTTTATGTGCATAAGGAAGGTAGACGGGCCTTAGAGAAAGGTTATATGGGCCTCATTTTATGTCTAATTTAGAGGCCCATCAGCGTTCGACATAAAATCATCTATTCACGCCTTGCAAATTGTGTTGTAGTACTTTGAGATCCATTAACATCAATGGTGGTTTTCTCACATCTGTTAACATCTCACATAATTGGTTGGTAATCAGACAATGTCTTCCCATGTTCGACTTTAGATCATATATTCACATGGTTAGAATTGTACATGAACGATCGAGTGAACGAGATAAGAAGACCCTGGATCTAGTTATTGAAAATCAAATTAACTCAAACAAATATATTAAACACACATAAATACACAAAATAAACTAGACACCAAATAATGGCGGAAAAGGCTTTAGCCTCACGGCTTCCTCACATATTTTCTCATTATTAAAAGAATGTAGTGTTACAATTAAATAGATGAGGGGATAGTGTCATAAGATAGTAGTGCTATCTTGAACACCTCGTTGAGATAATTTCTCAACCAAAGACACACCAATATAGGAGCTACCTAAACTAACTCCTATCTTAGAGGAACAACCCAAAATAAAGAGTTAGGCATAAATTCCTAGCTTTTAATATTTAATCATTTATTTTATTTTTGGATTTATTATTGTTTTATGAGAGAGGCTAACATTCCCCCCTTCAATGGTAAATAAAAAATAAGAACGAGGAACCATCTTGTAGGTTCTCATGTTGATGCTCAAAAACATTGCCTGAAAAAACCGCCAAAGCTAGATGTTGAAAAAACTGCAATCTGAAGAGACCATGAGTCAGCTTCATGTCTGATTCATCTCTGAATTTCGCTTGAAAACTCCATCACGTGCCAAGTTGCAAAAGGATCCACCTGTCCTTTGCGTGAAATCAACATCCTTTTTCCACTGACAAAATTTGTTCAACGCCCATTGGCTGATGATGTAAAAAACAACTCTCAGTTGCTTTTGTTGTATTGAAAACTGCTCACTGCTTCTTTGCTGTCGATTGCCCATTGGCGAATTTTTTGATGCCCATTGGTTGTTGAATATGCCCACTGGCTACGAAATCTGCCCACTTGCTGTTTTTTTTGGTTTTTTCGAGACTTTCAGTCTGACAACCATCGTTAATTTCGTTGACATTTTCCTCCCTTTGTCAGTTGAAAGGAGAGACACTTCTCTGGAAAGTATTCCTAAACTCCCCCCCTTCAAGTGTAGGAGTGTTGCATTGGTGTACTCCCTCGTTCAACTGCATGAGAGTACCATCTTCTTTTCACTGTCGGCTGCACTATGTGTGATTGTATTCGGTTGTAGAACTGAGACAATCTGTTGACTGTGGATGACCATTCCCAAGGATCGATCCATTCATAATGTATCTTCAATCTGGCTGATTGTTGTTGGTTGCGACATTTCTCTAAGGAATGATTGTGCTTGCCACAATGGCGACAAGGATGAAGATCAAAATACTGATCTTCCATATGACCGGTTCTTTGACAATGAGAACAGTTCGGTTTGACTGCAACTTCAGGTTGCGTGCATTTTTGTTTGTCTGGAACTTTCTCAGAACTTGATGAGGTGATTTGTGCAAGAAATCTTGCACTGACGAACTTAATTGGCTTGTAATAATATGGGATATGCAAGTTGGTGTCATCGTTGACATATCCTAATCCTCGTTGATTTTTGTTATTTTGAATTTCTTCCCATGGCTTGATGATTGGCTTAGAAGAAATTTGAACTGGAACAACTTCGACACTTGAAGCTGTTTAGATGAATGACTTATCATTTAGATGGTTCAAAGACTTGAAAGTATCACTTTTTTCTTGCAACACATTTCTTTGTAGTTGCGACTCTAGTTGAAGAAACTCAATGGTTTCATTTGTTTGTTGTAGATGCTGTGAAAGATCAACAAGAGTTTCTTTGCTGATTTGCACCATGTCTTCATCACTTGAGAGGATCAAATTTTGAGGAATTTTTAACAACTGGATGTATTGCGCCATCTAAACTTGCTTTCTTGAATTCAGGCTCTCTTGTCGTAGATGTCGTGCTTAGAATTGTTTCACTTGATTTTGTTACTTGAATGATAGGCTCGCTTGCTATGTGACTTGAATGGCACGCTCACTTGATTTGTTGCTTATTGCGCTTGCTTGGAACACTTGCTAAAATTTTAGAATTTTCTTGCTTGAACTCTCTTATTCACGCTCGCTTGATGACGATCACTTTGCTTGAACGCTCACTTGACTTTCTTGATTACTTCACGCTCACTTGAATGAATACTCATGCTCACTTGCTTTGTTGCTTGAATAGCACGTTGGCTTGTACTGGCTCACTTGATTGAGTTTATCACGCTCGCTTGCAGAATATGTGAACTTGTTGCTTGTTTGCTTTAGAGTTAAAACTCGTGCACTCACTTGATTTTGCTTAAAGAAAGGGTGTCGAATACTGTCAAAAATGCACCCAAGAAAGCTTACAATGATTTTAATGATTCACTTAAAACAATGAATTTACTTGTCCTCTTAAAAATTCATTAACAATGAATTTTTAATGATTCACTTAAAACAATGAATTTGATTACAAGTTCTTAAATGTATGTTCAAGAACGTTGATGTAGACGTTGCTTTGAAACGCTGGAGTTTCCATATTCATGAACTTGATTGTATTGAGTGAATTTTCTTGTTGAGGTAGAATGTCGATGTTGAAAACTTTGATTATTTATTGTAGTGATGCAAATGCATGTGTTGAGCTTAATTATCCTTCCTTGAAGCTACTTCGTTACAAGTGTTGTGCTTGCTTGCATTGAGCTTTATGTGTGTGTTAAATGAGATCATTTATGTGTCAAAACTAGACACAAATAAAAAAACAACAACATTAAGCATTCACCATCATCAACACACTCTTTGTGTACCTAAGATCCCCTTATTCAATTTCGGGCGGATCTAGGACACAATCACCACAAGAAAATATGCTTTATTAAACTTTGGAGTAATTGTTCAGCTTCACAGCATCTTCATGGAATCAAAGTTCCAGAACTTCTTGAAAAAAAAAAAAATGTCTTCAAAAAACTGACTCAACTTCCTACAATAATAAGCTTTCTTTTGAAAAACTGATCACTCCAAAAAAATTTAAAAACATCACTCTTATGAAAAAAATACTTACAATCTTCACCCCAAATGTACAAAAGAAGTTTAGCTGATCACGCATACAAATTTCATTCACCCCTTATAACTCCCAAAAATAAAAAAAAATATTTTACATTTATCACTCTTCACCTTATATATTTACATCTTATTTCTCCATTAAAAAAATTCATTGAATCTTCCATAACTTCGAACATAAAATTTACCTTATGTATCCAAAAACTTATTTATGCCCTCCTAAAACTCAAACATATTAGAATCCCCACTTCACATTACATGCTCATTCTTGTAAAAATATTAAAATAATACTCCACTCAAGCTTTCCAAAACTTAAATATCTTCACTTTCCAAAATCTTCTAAGAAAATATTAAAGGGCACTTTTTTCACACTGTCTCCCACTAAAAAGTGCATTTCACATTATGTGACATTGCCTTTTCACTTACTTAAGTATAACGTTTTAAGTAATAATAGTTTTGTGAAGGCAAAATGAAGAAATAAAATAATGCCTATCTCACCCATTCGTGAAATTTCGTTTAATTTGCTACCTTGAAAATTTATATTCAGATTTGACGTCCTCTACCCATTTTTCCATGGCGGCTTGCGTTATTTCTTGCATGGTGGCTTGGGTTGTTTAAGTCCAAATTTTTTGCAACCTTCTCGGGACAATTGCAATGACCATTTTCCAATGATCCAATGGCTTACGTTGCTTGTTGCTTGTCTTTAACGCTGCAAAACTTAGCAATTTTCTACCACCCTTGGAATAAAGTTATATGTGATAGTTGGACAATACATACAACTTCTGAAGGGATGACGTATTATTATAACAGAGTTACTGGAGAAAGCAAGTGGGAGAAACCTGTAGAATTGACAGCATTTGAAAAGTAGAAAGAATAGCCACCATCACAAGTTCTACAGCCGCAGGTGCAAATGCAGCAGACACTTTCATATCCTCAGTTTCAGTTTCAACCTCAACAACATTTAAACTTACGTATCAACCAAGGTTCAACTCTATGGATTCGCAATCGATGTTCAAACTCTGCATTCCCTGTAGCTTGACAATCGGTGTTCAAGCTCTACGTCCACGTGTAGCTTGACAATCCGGCTCTGCAACAATCACACTTTACAATCTCCTTTAACAACGCTTCCGTGTTCAACTTCAATGCTCCCTCAATGCGGTGGCTTTGCAATTTGGCATTCAACCTCTGTATTCAACTCAACAGTCAGTTAAAGTCTCCTCTTAGTGGCCAATGCATGGCTCCTCCCGGCAGAAGCAACGAGTTCTCCACAACGAACAACCATTCAACAACAAAATATCATGCTAACGATGGAAACATAGATTTCAATAGTCAAATAAGTCCAAATCGACTTTTATCTCACATAAGCGCAGCTCACAGGCTCCGTAAAGCCAAGTAAAAAATAATTTATACAGACATTTCACTCTACTGCGAACTCAGGAAACTATACATTAAAACAACCAAGCGATCCAAAATCTGGAAAATATTTGTAAAAATATTCCGTACCTTTTGTAAAACGCAGTTATCATTCCAGAAATTTTCTTCAAAAATGATTTCAGAACTGAAATTAGGAAGAGCTGGGTCGTCGAATGATTTAATGGGCTATCAAATTGCTACTACAAATAGCGCTATCACCTTCTACGCATTCCAGGAGAGCCACATCTATTCACTCCACTCTCCAAATAATTTAACATGTTCTTAGACTTCAACAAATTTCAATGCTTGCTGCATCTATGCACTTATGTCATGCCCAAAACGATTGCTCGAATTGTATATCCAGCAATGGTCGAACCTTCTAGCTATTATGCCAACAACAGCGTATGCAACTGCTCAAAAAAATTTTGTTGCAGTTTCAATCAACGGAGGTTTGCAGATGGAATGGATGATTTTATCTCAAAGTCGCTTGATGCTCAAGCTCTTCACATGCAGAAAAAAAAAAAAAAAAAACCTCCTTTCGACTTGCTTCTCACACTTCACGAGCGGGTTCTCTTTACCAAATCTCACACTGACAGCTTCTGACAGCACGAACGTAGCACCATTGACTGTCTCTAACAATTTTAATGGAGTCTCACGGTCACCTTTGAACACATACTTCTGCGTTCCATTTAACAATAGCTTCAACCTGTGAATTCTCTCTTGTCCAAGTGCAGACCATCGTTAATTCTGGGTTGTGATTTCAGGATTGTTATACACATCATCTATATGATGGCTTTACATATAGATCGTCATGCGAACATGGGCCTCTATGTAGGCATGTCTATATCGGGAAACATTCTAATGTAGACGACTTTATGAATTATGTACATGTTATGATAGTTTATGTGCTGAGCATGGGTATGCCTCCCTCAACAATTCATGTCCAAGATGAAAAATATCATGATGTAATGTATTGTAAGAATGATGTAGGTCACCGTCCGCTTCAGATCCTACTCATCACATCGTAAAGCATCTCATCCAAATACTATTATTATTTTGACTTCATGCTTAAGGGGGAAACTGTTATAGGTCAATTTGGGCATCATCCCCCAAGACCTGGTCAAACTAGGCGTCATTCCCCAGGACCAATGAATAGGGTCTATCATCCCCTTATATTTCAGTTGATATATGCCCTAAGTGAAGACATTCCTTTCATGGCTCCAATTGTGAGATTTCCAAGGTTTGAAGTATATATTATATGACCCACTGACTCACCAACGCTCCTCTGCAATGGACTAACTACGTTGCAGTGTAAGTACCTCCATTCAAGGGTGCACTGCAGTGCACTTCTCGACACTCAAGGGTGTGTTGGTCACTTGAGAGAGAAATCATCATTGTTCCGAGAATCTCCACATGGATAGTGCCTTCTAGAAGAGTCCATATGTGTCATACTTCGAATCCAAGTGTCCATCTACCACCTTTGAACTTGGAAACATGTCCTGCCGATTATTAGAAATCCATTCAATGAGAAACTATCATCAGTTTACCTATAAATTGAGCACTCATCTAAGTGCTAGGGAGGAATATTTTTTGTGCAAAGTTATGCTGTTGGATTCTCATTTGATAAAATATTGGAAGTACTGATATGCTGCTGAGATGATGCTGGATGTGATGAGGCTAGAATGAGGTTGGAGCAGGTTGACGACAAATCGATCTATTGGTTGTAATCTTCTCCTCCTACACTCTTAATAAAGATACATGTCCATTTTCTCAATACATACGTGTATATCTTGTGAAATGTATTCTTGATGATGTGTGTATTCTCAGATCTAATCGGTTTGATCTGATTAAGATAAGTAGATACTTGTATATTGCATGTTATTTGTTGTTCTCTATCTTTGATTACATGAATAAATCTAGCAGCTTGAGTTGGATTGAGAGTGACAACAAAAACGACAGAAGGAAAAGGAGAGCTAAAGGATCACAAGTAGGCTTCTTTACCTTTCTGTATATCTATTTGTCTTAGAGAAAATAATAGTTGTCTTTCTTCTATTGTTCTGAGTGAAAGAACCCCACACTCAGGGAATTTAGTTTATCCGTAGATTAAAATTCCGTATAACAACTTCACTCCTTCTTTATCTAGGAAGCTCCAATTCCAACTCCAACCGCCAAAATTAGAACCTGTATAGTCAGATAACACAAGCCAAAAAGCTAAGAGATTTATGTAGTATCATCTAAATACTTTTAATTAATGAATCTTTGTTAGTGCCTAGTGTGATTCTTCCAAGTAAGTAAAAGATTACTTTAATATTATGCATATCAAGTAGCCCTAACATTAAGTATGGCTGCAAAATATCTTTAAATTTGCTGCATAATATTAGATCTAAGCATAAAAGACATTAAGTAGATAAAATGTGAAATGGCTCCATGCATCCAATGAACAAGACAAGAACAATGTATAAAAAGAATCTTATATTATATTAAAGAATGGGGCACCTGAGAGGAAAACAAGAAAGGTGTTTTCCAATTCTCCTCAGTGGGATGGGTTCTTGGAAGTCCTCAATGTTTCAGATCTAAAATTCCTCTCTTTGGTTAATGTGGAAAACCCTAACAAACATGGAACTCAATGGGAGTTCAAAATGCAAACAAATGAAATTGGTGACCAAGAGTAGATCTAGTGTGATCCAATGCAATGGAGGTGACTAATGAATGGGGAAAACCCTTCTATTTATAACAAAATATTGGGGTGTTCTAGAACTCGGTGCATGAATAAAATATTATTAATCAAATTCTAGAATCACCCTTTAGAAATATTTTATTATATTTGTTGGAGGGAAAAGGATTTTTGACTTGGGTCAATTCCTTTATTTATAAATAACAAATAAATAAATGATTTATTTATTATTTTATGGAAATGATGGGGATATAATTAAATAAATAATGGTTTATTTAATTATTTAAAAATGATTTAGTCAAATTTAACTAGGAATAGTATTTAAATAGTGATTTAAATAACTTATTCTTAGGAAATAATTAAATAAATAATGATTTATTTAATTGATTACCTTGTTTTTGGTTAAATATGACCAAGAAATGTAAACAAATGTGGTGAAAGCGATTTTACTTGGGGTAAAATTAGTCTTACATGGTGTACTTGGGTTTATCTAACGATAATGGGTGAGATGACCAAAAAATGGTGTAGCTAGAATCAACATGGTATTGAAATACATGAATCAACATCACATATAGGAAAACAAAGAATTTTTTGCATTAATATAAATAAGAGGAAATTACAATCATAAGTGGCAATTTATCTTGTAGAAGAGCTCCTCCGAGTTGTTGAATCATCCTTTCCTTGTCACAATATGGACCTCCAGTCACCCTATCCATGAGATGATAACTATTTACTATAGCAGCATAAGGGAAGATTAATCACTCTCTCAAGCCAACCATTACCTCTAGCATATGAGAGGGTAAATATATAGGAGAGAGGGGTAAGTTGGGAGTTCTTATCTAATTACCATTCTAGGGCTTTAGATCCACCTTTGATTGAGGGATAATATCAAAGGATAAGTGGTGAAAACTCAAAAGTATCGTAAGATAGGATCAGAATGTCAATCCAAGGTAAGTAGTTGAAACAAATTCTGGAAACTCCTAGAAGGTGAAGCTTCTGAAATCCCGCTCATTCTCCCAAAATTCTAGAACCAGTGCAAGTGCAAAGGAGGGCTACTTTTTGGTGACCAATGCTGGCCACAAGGGAGCAACTTGTAGGTGAACGCACCCCAGTAGGCTTGGAGGGAGCGTTAGTGCTCAAACTTGCTCAGATATGGCAGTTTAGGGTTGAAATTATGAGGGATGAAAGGTACATGCTTAGGGCTTTGTGCAAGATGATGACAGGGGGAATAGGATGTTGATTATCCCATTAGGAGTATCACTTTAATTGGATGTGAAAAATGGCCTATAACATAATCCCCCCTAAAGCACAAAGTTAGAGATGGTGACTGATGACTGCAGTGCTTTACCTTATGATAGGTATGGATCAAGGACAACCGACGAGCTTCACTTGTTACAATAAAATCACCATGAAATTTGGATGTTGAGGGAGGCATACCCATACTCAGCTCATAAGCTAACATAACATGTGTAATGATCAAAAGACGTGTCCATAGGTGCAACTAATGGATTCATGACTAGATGAATATTTATTTGATCACGACCATCATACATTGTGATCTTTGTATAACTCCTGAAATCGCAGCCTAAATGGATGAAACTAGATCTGAGGTCTTTTACCTCATTCACACGACCAATGTATGAGTCTATCCATGTGAATCAATGAGGTGGAGTTGAACATGGTAGGCACCATCTGATTATCGGTCAATGATGTAGGTCATTAACAAACGTGAGATAAAACATCAACAATGTTAATGGCTCTCAAGGTACTATGGTACAATTGATATGGTGTGAATAAATGAGTTGATGTCGAACACCACACATAATATTTAGCTCAAAGGCCATTGATGTAAACTTGTCACCGAGGGCGACGAGACTTGCCATTGATGTATGCAAGCACCAAGGTACCAAAGGGGTGTTTCTAAGTCATCTTCCTGGATGATGTGTTGATGTCGACATGAAGTGACCTGTCGTAGGAGGGCCTTGATGTATCCCCCATCAACGACACAAAATGGGTATCATGATTGAGACATAATGATAAAAATGATGCTGATATGGAACTGGATCAGGAAAGGCAGACGTGAAATAAAGGCTTAAGTGTATTGTAGCAGAGATCAACTGAATGACTTCTCTTGAACACATAACAACAGTGAATGGAGTTGGCATCATTGACCCAAAGCCGAAATGGAGGCTCAGAAAGTGGTATGATAACAAAAAGACAAGCAGAGTACCCAACCCAATAGCCATAGAGATGAAGTGGAAAGTTTTGTGTTCAAGAGTGACTCGTTGCCATTTAGGAAAATGGAATCCCCGTTTTTCCAATTTCCCCAATCGTATTGGTCAGTACCTCTTTATTTTTTAACAAGCTTGAGGAGGATAACATATGCTTGATCTATAAGTTCTTCATCATTCAGATGAATCCCTACAACTATTTTTAATGAACCCTAAGAAGGAGTGGTTCAAACTTATCATGTTTGACAATTCCATCATTGTTTGACATTTTAATGAGTCCAACGAAGTTAAAACTTGACACCTTTTTCATTTTTAGTGAGTTTGAAAAAGAGGCAGGAAAGAAAAATCCAAATGTCCCTCTTCGTAGATAGTCTCTTAAGTCCAAAAAGGTGGAAAACAATACTCAAGAGAACCTCTTAGCCATGTTCAACTCAGGTTTTCCTTTTCATATCCATTCTATCTCAGTCTAGAAAAGGGTTAAAATTATACTGAGTAGACGTCTTTTCATTTACTTTAACAAGTTCGAAAAGATAAGCACTCGACAATCTTTTCATATTTTGGGTCTAAAAATATTTGAAAGAGGACTCCTCCTAGAGGAACGAGTGGTACAAAAGGTATCAACTAGTTCTAGTGATGATGGAATTGCTCAAAACATGTAGATGTCAAGAGGTTGGCTAATACAACCACTCATTGCAGCAGTTCCCCAAGCAAGGGTAAAAAACCAAGTGAAATTGTATGATTTTCCAAGCAAATGGTGATGATGGAATGAGAAAACCAAGGCTCATCTAGAAAAAACAGGTTGATAAAATGACAATCACTAGAGGTAGGATTGGAATGGTTTCATTTTAAAAAAGGCTTGAAACATGGGAAACTATGCTTGAGAATTGGTTTCATTTTTACACAAGCTTGAAACAGAGACAAACTATGCTTGGAATAAGTTTGCATGCCCCCAACATAATGACTCAATTCGAGGTACATGCCCCTCAATCTTCATTTCATTCACCCAAGTAGATTACTGGGTATTAACAGGTGGATGGAATGAAGGTTCATTTATGAGATCAAGTGAAAGACTCAACTAGGAATTTACGAGATCTAATAAAAAAATATAATTGAAAGTGGATTTGTTTCATTATTTAATGATCTTGAGACATGAAAATAACTATGCTAATAGACCTTGTTTAATTTTTTAATGAGCTTGACACAAGACAAGGAACTTTTCTTGGGGAACTTATTTCATTTTTTAAGGAGCTTGACACCAGAAAAGGAACTGTGCTCCAATCCTTGATCATGGCCCATAAGAGGCCATGTCTTCCAAGAGGTTCTCATCATATGGGAGAACAACACTCTGGAAGGGATACATATCAAGGGATCTAATGCAAATATTAGGCTCCAATGCCCCTAGTACATGGTTCACTATATGACTAACTAGATCATTAGTTGATGCGTACGTGGAACATGTTTCTACATAATTATCATGTGGTGGGGGAGATACCACTTGCATATAAGGACCATTCAGGGAAGCTGGATGATGGGGAGTTGAATTAGGACTAATGAATGAAAGTTGATCAATGGTCACAATTCTTCCTTCATGCGATAAACAGATCACACAAAATAGCGAAGAGACAAGAGCTACCATGACATACACATAGTCACACCTAAGGAGTAAATTAAAATCCAAAGGGCCTTGGACAACCATCACACCGATATAGCCGATATTTCCTTCGAAAGCAATAGGAAACTTAGGAAGGATCCATAATGGTTGATTGGTTCCTTTGTTAAAAGCCAACAGATTCTGGGTAACGAGCACAAGTTGTGGAGAACCTAAATCTTACCAAGTAGTTGAGGACAAAATACTGACTGATGCGCCTTCGTCTATGATTGTTCCAGGTACGGGTATATTATAAGCATGTACTATAATATGAAAGGGCACATAAGAAGGAAGACGATATCCTGCTAGTTGATTCCAATCAAAGGAAGTGACCATACTACTTAGAGGGGGTGTCGTGGTAACGGGAATATTGTCCCCTGTACCGTGGGAACAGAAGGATTTCCCCCTAATTCATTGGAATATGAAGAAATAAAAAGAACATGAGTGGTATTAAATTCACTCTCTACGAGAAAGGTACAATCAACTAAAGGTGGAATTGAGTCAACCATTTTCTCAACCAATGGTTGGTCAGAAACAGACTCATGGGATTCACGTTCAGGGAGAGTGGGATTGATTAGAGATGTATTTTGATCAATCACCTCATCAACTAGTGGAGGATTGGGATAGAGCTTTAGGTAACCATCTAGAAGTCGTGTATGAGAAGTTGTAAGGTTTTAAAACACATTTGAGGCTTAATCCATATAAGGAAAAAGGTGAATGGGATGATTCCCTTCACATAAATTACGGGGAAATTTGATTTTACCCTTTTTCCCATAGACCTTATTATTACTAGTCGATGGTTTGTCACCAGCATGATTTCCATAGGCTAATGACAAAGGTCGATGTGAGCCTGTGGACCACACTTCTAATATATTGGGAATACCAAGACAATCTCTAAGAAATTTCTCACCCTTACATAACTGGAAAGGGAATTTAGCTTTATGGGGCTGATTGGAAGTTTCCTCCACAGTATTTGTATCAGTATCAATGATTGATTGGTTTTCCCATTGCTTATCTTTCTTTTGCTTATCCGTCCATTTCTTCTTCTTCTTAGCCCTCTGGTTACTAGAATCAATACTTTCACCATGCGAAGAGGAATAAAGGGATGAAGAAACGACAGGTGAAGAAGGAAAAAGTTCAACTTTAGGATCAACATGAGGTTGATATTGTTTAGGTGGAGGTGAACTTGGTTGAGGAGTAGTTTGGGCATTCAGAACCATAGGGGTTGAAAACAACCAATCTGAAAAACTAATGGCAAATCCGGGAAGTGACAACGTTGCCACCTAAGGAGCATCAATATTTCCAAAAAAAGGAAACAGACTAGAATTCCCGTCAAAGGGGTTTCCTTAGTTGGTAGACTTGGGAACTATTGCCATTAGTCTCAAACTAAGATCTACTAAGGAGTTGTTCCATGGGGAGGATGTTATTTTGCGATCAATTAATTGATTTTAGAAATTAAAGACACAAAACAAAAACAAAGAGGGGTAACACTAGGCATAAAGGTTTACCAAGCAACCGTGAACTACAATATGCACCTGGTGAACCAAGGACTTAATTTACGGCCACCAATCTCTTCGAATGTTATGTTTAGTGTATCACAGTATATAATGCGGTAGACTCGGTTACCTATGGATGGATATTATCCTATAGGGGACTCCCAAAATATACTCGACGGTACGTGGGAGTGCAGTCTGTAGTAGTTTTGTTTAATGCATAACCGTTTGATGAGATCATTCCCATATAATTTTCATGCATGGATCCCCATTCGATATACCTAAAGGTACGTGGATAACGATCCTATACACTTACTATCGTGGAGCGAGATTTCACCCCCGGAATGCAACGCTGGAAAAAAAACGACAACTCCTACGTTTAACGACATCAGAACATGTCTCTAGCCTAGACCTTTAAATGTTTGCATTAATGTTACAAATGCTCCTTAGGTTGATTCAATAAATTTTACTGTTTATCTTTGATTAAGTTACAGTTTTAGGGCTCACCACAGATGTAACCTGAATATCCTAATATGAAAATATAGCATGATGAAACAATAACATTTGCTCTTTCAATGAAAATCTAGCTAAGGAAGGGAAGATACAATCAAGATGCAACACAGAACATGAAACAAACAAGATGCAAGATGCAATATTCCTTTCGATGTGACTGTTCCTAATCTAATGCACATGCAAAACCCTAAATGCCAAATGCCAAATTATTCTTTTCACCACAATTAATTTTTGAAATGAAGAAAACTAAGATGTAAATGTTCAACTGCTGATTCAATTACACTTTTTAGTAGGAAGACTCAAACAAAAATTCATCCAAGCGAAAAAAAAATCAAACAAATACGTTTGCAAGCGACCAAATTATAAGAAAAAAGGAAAATTGAAACCAATTCTTATTAAAGGAAAACAAACACAAATGCAAACTAAATTGGGGTTTTAGGGAGACCACAAGACACTTGATACCCAAGGAAACTCAATTGGAAGCAGGATGATAGAAAGGCTAAAAGCCAAGGCAAAACTTGTGTAAAAATAATGACCAACGTCGGTGCATAGAGCGCATCGGTGCTTTGCAACGCTGGGACAAAGTGGGCCAGGGTGAGGTGCAATGCTCTGTCAAAGGCATTGGGGGAGTGTTGGGCTAGAAAAAGAGGTTTCTGACACAAAAATTGCAAAAAGGGTTGAGTGAAGCCACTTCCTAGGTTTTTTATTGGTTGGATGACGCAACAAAGGTCTGTCAAGGAGGTAATAAAACACAAAGGACAAGGGAAAATCCAAAGGGAATACTTTGTTCCCCAGTATGGTCGCGAATTCTTTATACGATATTTACGATTACGGACAAAGGTATCTCCCCTAGGTTTGGTGGTCAACCTAGAACAACAGAGAGACAAGGAACTTAATAGGTTTTTCCTTAAAGTAAATAGATGATGGAGTGAGTCCCAGCTGGAAACTGTCACTCGCTTCGCTCCTTTAGCTTGGAAGCTCCAATTCCAAGTCCAACCTCCAAAATTAGAACCTGCACAATTAGATAACACAAGCCAAGAAACTACGAGATGTTTGCAGTATAATCTAAATACTCTTTTAAATAGATAAACATGGTATTGAAATACATGAATCAACATCACATATAGGAAAAAATAGAATTCTTTGCATTAATATAAATAGGAGGAGATTACAACTATAAGTGGCAATTGATCTTGTAGAAGAGCTCCTCCGAGTTGTTGAATCGTCCTTTCCTTGTCACAATATGCACCTCCAGTTACCCTATGCATGAGATGATAACTACTTACTACAACAACATAAGGGCATAATCACTCTCCAAATCCAATCATTACCTTTATCATATGAGAGGGTAAATATATATGAGAGAGGGGTAAGTTGGGAGTTTTTATCCAATTACCATTATAGGGCTTTAGATCCAACTTTGATGGAGGGATATGATCAAATGATAAGTGGTGAAAACTCCAAAGTAGGGTAAGATGGGATACGAATGTCAATCCAAGGTAAATAGTTGAAATAATTTTTGGAAACTCCTAGAAGGTGAAACTTCCAAAATCTTGCTTATTCTCCCGAAATTCTAGAACCAAAAAAGTGCAAAGGAGGGCTACCTGCTGATCACCAACGCTGGCCACATGGGAGAAAATTGTAGGTGAACGCACCTTCGTAGGCTTGCACGGAGCGTTGGTGCTAAAAATGTTTCAGATAGGGCAGTTTAGGGTTGAAATTTCGAGGGATGAAAGGTACATGCTCAGGGCTTTATGCAATATGATGACAAGGGGAATATGATGTTGATTGATCCCATTAGTAGGCTCACTTTGATTGGATGTAACAAAGTGTCATATAACAGGCTTGATCAAGGGCAACCACCTCTATGCTTTACCGTATATCCTGCCATTCACCAGTCGAGGATTCTTAGGACCACCGAGGTACACAATACCTAGCTTTACTACAACCCACAGTCTGGTTCAGGGGTTATTAGGCCAGTGGATTTATCGCAATCCACAGTCTAGTTCATAGATCACTACGTCATGTGTTCTTTCATTCATAGATACACCTCACCCATTTTTGAATCCATATGGCAATCCAGATCAACCAAAACATGAGAAACCCATCAGACCATGGTTACCTGGAAATGGCAAGGCTACACTAAAAAACATTGTCACACTTGGAATAATACATGCCAATTATAGAAAGATAACCAAGAACACGCATGCATAACCATGCATTCCAAATATAGCAAGGAAAAACCACATGCAAATCGATACCTCCAAGTAAACCTGTTGTAGTTGTTTGATCATGCTCTCCCTTGCTTGATCTTTGCTTCCTCTTCGCCTTCTTTGCCTTTCTTGATCCAAAACTAAAATTCTCCAAGAAAATCAAAGTGTCTAGTAGTGAGAGAGAGAGAGAGAGAATATAGAGAGAGCTCCAAAACTGAACTGACAAAAGGTACCAACTGATCCTCAGAAGCATTTTTTATCAATCAGGCTTCTATTTTCTTCATTTTCCATTATTTTCCTTCATTTTCCTCCTCACATGCAACATGTAACCTTTCATCTTCCTTTTATCCTAATTTCCATTATTTTCATAAATAATTTTCCAAAACTGCCATTTTGCCTTTCCAAAGCCTTTGAGATTTCCTTTGACAATTTCCTTAGCCATAATAAACAAAATGAACACCCAGACTAGGATGTTTTGCCCAACATTCAGCTTAGAATAAGTGTCCAATAACCTGTGGTTATTATTTTGCCTTTATTAACTTTTATCACATGGATTTTTCCCCAAGGCTGTTACAAAACCCTCCCCCTTGGGGGAACATCTTCCTTGGTGTTCAATGACACTTATAACCAAAAAAACTGTTGAAAGCAAAACATAATGCCTATGGAGCTTTATAACTTAACTCGTTGCAGTATTTACAATGATCAACCCGCTGAGAAGCAAACCAACATGAAAACCACAATGACATGACTCCATACTACTTATTGGAGCTTTATAACATATCTCATGGTGGTATTTACATCCATATACATATGTATATATACCAAACATCACATCAAAACATATACCTAGAAAATTCACTCAACCAACGAATAAAGAAGGATACATATCGCACATCTGATCCACCATCTCCCATGTAGCTTCATATATACACTGAGGTTACGACTGGAATTATCCATCTGTCTCCACCTACAATATAGACCAATCAATCACATGCTAAACATATTTAACATACTTCTTTAGCAATGACACGTGGAAAAAATCACATACTTTCACTGTCAGAGGTAGTGCAAGTTGATAGGCAAGTGGCCCAATCCTCTAAAGATTCCTATAAATTAATGCTTGTCAGTTCTTTTTATAATTTTCCTTTCTCTATAAATTTGACCTAAGTCCTTATTTCAATACTTCATTCATTTTTCCTGAAGATGGATCCCCATTGGGATTCGAAACGTCAACAAATATTCTCTGACACTGTGGAAAATCTAGATTCTTCTTCATCAATTGATAACCACAGGAGCTTGAAAACCAAAACCAAGGTGCCATCTTGGCACACGATCCAATCTGCAAGGATATTTTCTTGGGCTTGATTCACAAGTACACAGGTTCCCGAACCCGAAACTCCTTAAACAATCTTTTTCAATTTGCATAACTTTTCTGCCTGTCCCATGCTACCTTTAGATTCTTCTTGATCACCTGCATTTCCTGTTCCATTTCTGCTAACATGTCTGGTCCAATCAACACTCTATTTACCAGATCACTGCAACTTATGGGAGTATTACAACTCCACCCATACAGTGGCTCAAACGGACTCATCCTTAATGACTCCTAGTAACCATTGTTGTAAGAAGACTCAACCAATGAAAGGTACTCCTCCCATATCCTATGTTGATGCATCACGTACATCCTCAACATGTCCTTCAATACCTTGTTGACCCTCTAAGTCTGTCCATCTTTCTATGGATGATAAGTTGCACTGAAGGCCAAATTTGTACCCAAACCCGCAAATAACTCCTTCCAAAATGTGGAAGTGAAATTTGCATCCCTTCTTGAAACAATATTATATGGAACACCAAGAAATATGAATACGTCTCTAATGAACACCCCTGCCACATCACTAGTTGAATATGTTGTCTTCATTGGAATAACGTGTGCTACCTTAGTCAACCTATCCACCAAAACCATGATGGAATCGTGTTGTCTATATGTACTTAGAAATATTGTAATGAAATCCATGGAAATGACCTGCCATTTCCATTCTAGAATTGCAATTGGTTGTAGCAATCCACCTGGATGTTTACACTCTACCTTTATCTATTGACAATTCAAACACCTAGCCACAAACTCTACCACATATTTTTTCAAATTCAACCAATAATAAAACTTCTTTTCTGTCATCAACTTCTTCTCGTAGCATGGGTGACCTGAATATGGTTTTGTGTGAAACTCCCTCAAGATAATATTCTCAAGCTCACTATTGTCTGACACATATATCATGTCCCTAAATTTGATCAAGCCATCTGCTGAGATATGATAGTCCACATCATGTGCACTTGTAACTGCACCTCTACTTGTACCTGTACCTATACCTTTACTTGTACTCTGCTGTAACCTATGCATGAGCGCTCTATAACGTACATCTCCCCTCACACCCACCCAAGTAATCGACCAGCCGGGGTAAACATGAGCTGAGGAAGCTAAGAGCATACTCAACCTCCTTGGTTACTTTAAGGAAGTGGAATCGACATAAAAAACCATAAAACAAACTCCCTGTACCTGCTATAGGACCCCTAGAGGCTATCCTAGTCATCCCCATGACTTGTCCTTGGGTCCCATTGAATTTCATTAAATAAAACCCCCATAAGCTCCCTTGATATGGGTAAGGGTGCATCTAGGAGGCTCTGGATGCTTCCTTAACATAGCCATGCATGTGTCCAAGGACTTTTTTACCCAAACCTGTGCCAGCGTCTGCGGGATTTATGACACTTTTTAAGCGTAGAATCTCAGACACTCCCCAGAACTTCCTGTAGCTTCCAGAATCCATCAAACACATGAAGATAATGCCAATGAGCCAAAAACTGACTCCAGGAATAGGTCTGACCATCCCTAACCAAGAATGAAATTATGTCAAACAGTTGGCATCAATAAAATCTATAGGTCTAGGATACAAGACAAAGCATGAATGACTGAAAACTCTTATGAGACATTACAAGAAGGATCACCACCCTCTTCCTTGAACTTATATGGCATCAATTAGCTCTTACATCCATTATTTTAACATTTAAAAGTAAATACATGAAATAACCATGACTTGAACTGGTAAGATAACCATGCTTATAACCAACATAAAACCATGGGAATAATAGTGAGATAAAAATCATTAAATCCACACATTAATAAGCACAAAAGAAAGAAAACTTAAATTTTACTAAACAAAGGTAATAGCCGACTAGGTTTGGGACTTCGACGTATCACTCAACCATGGACATTGTTGAGCCAAATCTCTCTTCATCCAGTGACCCCCATGCCACTTTCCAAGCATGAATGTGGGATCTCATGGATAAACCAATCCAAAAAAAACCAAGGGAATCCAAAGGTTAAATCGTCTCCACCATCACCATATTGTGATCACACTTAAACCAGTGCCACGATCACAAAACCGAACCGATTTTGGAATTCCTTCGGAAATCCATCACTATCCTTGAGGAATTTTTCGTCTCCCTATCTCTCGGGCTTTACCGCAATCCAATCTCGGATCACTAGGCCATAAACTGAGACACCACCCTTGGAATTTACTTTGTATCCCGCCAAAATCGGTATAGGGATTCCTAGGCCTTTGGAAATTTTCCTTGAGACCACCTTTGCCCCGAATTTCGAACTACATCCAGAAATTCCAAAGCTCAAAACCGAGATCAAAATCCCAACACACCATGGCTATCCATAAGAAGGCAAGGAAAGTTTGAAAACCACTATCAAAACCGAGCAAGACCATGCCACCGAGAACAAGAGAACCAAATACCAACATGCATAAGCCATGCATGTCCAAATCAGCTATGAAATTACACATGCAATATGTTACTTGCAAGTATTCCTATTGAAGATTCTAGATCCTACTCTTCCTTGATTTATCTTTGCTTTCCTTTCCTTTCCTTGTCTTTCCTTTACTTGATTTCCTCTTTCTTGGCGAAATACTGAAATGCTCCAAGAAAATTCTAAGTATCCAAGAGTATGAGATAGAGAGAATAATGAGAGAGCTCCAAAACTGAATTGACAAAAGGTACTAATTGATCCCCATAAGCCTTTTTAACAATGAGGTCTCTGTTTTCTTTATTTTCCATTATTTTCCTTCAATTTCCTCCTCACATGGAACTTGTGACCTTTTACCTTCCTTTTTTCTTGTTTTCCTTTAATTTCATAAATAAATGTGCCAAAAATACCTTTTGCCTCTTTAATGCCTCAACTATTTCCTATGCCAATTTCCCAATGCCCTAAACACATCCATTGATGCCCATTGGGATATATTTTCCCAACATTCAACATGGAATACATGTCCCTCAACCGTGGTCTTATTTTTTGCATTTATTAACTTTTATTACATGGCCTTTTACCTTGGGTTTATTACAGAACCCTCCCCCTTAGGGAGCACCTTCCTCGGTGTTAAACCACACCTACACCTCAACAAAACTACTGAGAAGAAAACATATTGCCCATGGAGCTTTATAACTTAGATCATTGTAGTATTTACAATGAATGGCCTGGTCAAAGCAAGACACCATGAAAAGATGACCATATAACATCCATACCGCTTATTGGAGCTTTATAACTTAAATCATGGCAATATTTACATCCATATACATATGTACATATACCAAAACATCACCAAAACATATGCCAAACATATACGAAACATCAAACCAAAACTACTTTTCCTGAACCAGTAAACAATGAAGGATAAATAGCCCACATATGATCCTCCATCTCCCACGTAGCTTCACCGGGCCCAAAGTGCTTCCATTGCACTTTAACTTGCTCGATGGCTTTGTTCTTGAGCATGAGTTTCTTCCACTACAATATGCACTGAGGTTTTGGCTGGAATTCTCCTTCTTGCTCCAAATGTAATACAGATCAATCAATAACATGATTAACATCATTTATATACATTTTAAGGAAACATGAAACACATCATGTACTTTCACCATGGGAGGCAGTGCGAGTCGATAGGCCACTGGTCTAATCCTCTCAAGGATCTCAAAAATATTACATTATTGTGGTTCCAACTTGGCGCATGATCTGATCCACAAGGAGCTCTTCTTGGGCTTGATGCACAAATACACATGCTGCCCAACCTGAAACTCCTTAAATACCCTGTGCTTGTTTGCATAACTCATGTATTTCCTATGTTTCCTTTAGATTCTTATTTATAACATGCATTTCTTATTCCATATCTACCAACATGTCCGGTCCAATCAATACCCTATTAATTGGATCACTCCAAATGATGGGAGCGTTAAAACTCCGTCCATACAGTGCCTCGAAGGGACTCATCCCTAATGACCCTTGATACACATTGTTGTATGAAAAATCAACTAATGGTAGATATTATTCCCACTTCCACTTTTGATGCATCACATACATCCTAAACATGTACTCCAAAATCTTGTTGACCCTCTCAGTCTGTCCATCTGTCTACAGATGATATGTTGTACTAAAGGCCAACTCTATGCCTAATCCTGCAAATAAATGCTTCCAAAACTTGGAAGTGAACTGTGCATCCCTTTCTAACACAATATTCTTTGGAACACCATGAGATCTGACCACATATCTGATGAACACCTGTGCCATATTACTAGTTGAATATGTATACTTCATTGGAATGAAGTGTCCTACTTTTGTTAACTTGTCCACAACAAACATTATAGAATCATGTTGTCTCACTATTCTCAGAAAACCTATGATAAAGTCCTTGGAAATGACCTCCCATTTCCATTCTAGAATCACAATAGGTTGTAGTAGACCACTTGGATTCCTACACCTGGTTTTCACCAACTATCAATCCAAGCATCTGGTTACAAACTTTGATACATCCTTCCTCAGATTCAACTAATAATAGAACGTCTTCAACTGTAGTCAATGTCTTCTGATATCCTGGGTGACTTGAATATGGTCTCACATGAAACTCCCTTAAGATCACCTTCTTGATCTCACTACTTTCTAGCACATATATCCTGTCTCTAAACCTGACCAATCCATCTGACATGAGATGATAGTTGTAATATTCCCAATTAGCAACATCTAATTGGCAATATTAATTTTGCTCAAATTTTGTTTTTTTAATGTTCAACCATAAATAAAAAGGGTGTTGGGACCCATAACCAAACTTAGGAGAAATAATATTCCTAAAGTCACTTAACCAACATGATGCCTTCAGTGTGGGGCCTAGGGGGACCAAGTGACAACGTAGGGAGAGGGACAACGCAGAGGCAGTCTGGGCCAGGCAACCCAGTGGCAGCGTGGGCCAGGACAACGTAGAGTAGGTATGGCAGCGTGGCAAAGGAGGACATCGTAGCACAGTGGGGCCAAAGGGGATGTTAGGGTCTCAAGCATAAAAGGGAGTGAGGGCCTAGCTTCTCATTCATTTTATTATTCATCTTCAAAATTTCTGTCTAACAGATATTGAGCAAGCTTACGCTATTTAGCTAAGTCTACAAATGCTGTTCAACACATAAGTGTCTTTGAGCAGAGATCCAAACCTCAACCCATGGGGACTTCGAGTGCCCTCTCAGGTGAGGAGCTTTACCATCATTTTCTAGAGCAGAGAATACAGAATCATTCACCCAGGAGTTACACAGTCATGAGGCAACGCAATCACTCAGAGAGATTACGCAGTATTGGAGGAGGGCAGTTCCAGGAGTGAGGGAGACTCAGGAGTTTCAACCTAGGAGAAGTGTGAGGGGATCACCCCTTCACAAGTTGTATTTTGGAGCAATGAGAGGCCAACTTTTCGAACTATTCAGTTCAGAGGTCAGCGTACTCACCGAGAGTGCATAATTTTCCCAAGGGGGTCAAATTCCAGGGTCAGCCTTTCCGGGATTCCTTCCTGGGTTTTTTTCGGGTTTTGGGAGGATAGTTCATAGACAAAATTTCAGAATTTTCTGAGCAGGGGAACAACCCCAAAGAGAAACTCCATTCCATCCAAAAGCAACACTTTCCAGCAGCAGCAACATCTCAAGGAGTTACACAGTCACTAGGAGAAGCAACCATCCATAGCAGGGTTCGAAGAGTTATTTCAGCTTTCCTTGAGCAAGCCAAGGTGCCATCATTCCGATCACCTTCTTGTACTCATTCCCTATTTCTAGATATATAATAAAATGGCTCAGCTTTTCTGAAATACTTGGAGTGATTTTCATGGTGCATCTCTATTAGCTGTAGTTTTTGTTTATGTTTCTTTGTATTGTTGTTCATTTCCTATTCAAAATATTACAGTGGTACTAGAGCTCATAGACTTGGCTCAGCCTGTGGAGCATATCAGTCCATGACACTTGGAGACAAAGAATACATCACCTACCAGAAGCAGTGGTACAGGAGCAAAGAGAGGAGGCTCGAGCCCACATTTGTTGAAGGGGAATGCGTTCTAGTAGAGGACGTAGAGGAGGAAGCACCCATGGAAGACGAGATAGATGACGAGAAGGAGTCCGGTAATCTCCTCTTGAAGTCAGTACAAGAACTCTTTAGAAAAATAGAGGAGATGGGTCAGAAGATTGCTTGGGAGAACATATAGCGTGAGACCCCAAGGGGATTTCACATCGGAGAAGGGTCTAAGGCTTCTCATCACACACAGGAGCAGAACACAGCGTAGCACGTGGTGTTATGCACTCCCCCACGTTCCACTATGCCCATATTCTTGACTACAGGTACGAGAACGGGAGGACCCTGGGAGTCGGAGATGGCTCATTATAAGGATTATTTTGTAGAGTATCAATCATACGAGCGAGAGTTTGGGAAAGCCCTCAATTTTCACGATTTCTGCCAGCTGAAGAACAACATCAGAACCCACAACCATAATAGAGGAGATAGGTACATGCAGGGAGGTGAACTACAACATACCATGGGCAGATTTTTCTTGCCAACATATGACAGGTCATCAAAATGTTCAGCAAAAGCTTGGGTGGAAAAGCTAGAAATTTACTTTCAGCTGAACCAGATGGCGGAGGTGGAGGCCATCAAGATGGCAGCGCTGCATCTTGAGGGGGAAGCTCATGACTGGTGGTTCCATGGGATAGCCACGTTGGGTTAGTCAGGAGTGACAACGTATGCAAAGTTCACCTAGAGATTGGTGGAGATATTTGACCGAAAGGATCCATAAGAGAATTTTGTTGAGTTGACCAAGCTCAAACAGACTGGGAACCTAGAGACTTACATTTATGATTTCTTGAGACTTTCGGTGATGGTGCCAAACTTGTTTTCATCCAGGAGGATTTACATGTTCATTGATTGGATGGCAGAGCCTCTACATGGATTAATCAGGTCTACTAGGCCTGCTACACTTCAAGATGGAGCTGGGAGGAAAATGGACTTGCAGGATGCTTTGCGCAAGACTAGAGCTCCTTTCTCCAGAGACCAACATTTCAGCCAAAGGGGAAAACACGAGAGTCCCACCACCGAAGGGGAACCAGGGCAGAGGGCCTTTAGACGATGACACCTGGAGAGATTTGAGATGGAGGAAGCTTTGCTTCACATGCCATGAGCCATGGGCACTAGGTCGCCGATGTGCCACAGGAAAGGCACATTACATCGAGGTCTTCTTTGACAGTGAGGGATAAGAAGATGTGTATGAGGGGTTAGAGGGAGATGCCAGAGCTAAGGCACCGAGAGGAGATCATCCACCACCACCTCCCCTAGGAGAAGGAGGGGTAGCGTTTGCACCCATAGGAGGAGTCCTTGCATCTTTGCGAGGAGTTCCTAAGTATTTTACACTGCGTGTTCGAGGTACCGTCCAAGGACAACGTGTTTCAGTTATGGTAGATAGCGAGGCCACTCATAAATTCATTGATGCCCAACTAGTGCAGAGGAGGGGCATACCGACAGAGATTTTTTATGGGTTCTTAGTGTTGGTTTTGGGTGCCAGAACCATGCAGTGTATGAGGTATGTACTAGCATTGGAAGTGACCATGGGGACATACATGATGACATACCACTTCTTTGTGGTTGACATCCCAGATAACAATGTGGTATTGGGAGTGCAGTGGCTGATTACGCTGGGTAAGGTCACCACAAATTGGGAGACACTGGAGATGGAGTGGATAGAAAAGCAGAGTGAGAAGAATGCGATGATCATAGGCATGGGATCAGAGGCATGCACACATACCCTCCTCAAACAATTTCAGTACACCGGATGGAGGCATAATTCCGGAAGGGGGACATAGAGTGGGTAGTAGAGATGCGTATTTCAGAGGCAGGAGTCACAGGGCAGTCAATACACCCCGATATGCAGTCGATATTGGACATATACTCCACGATTTTTGGGGACATACCACTGGGGTAGCTGCCAGACCAGGGGTTTGAGCATACTATCGAGCTAAAGCAGGGGATCTAGGCAGTGATCACCACCCCCTATAGGCACCCCAAGGCCTACAGGGATGAGATTGAGAGAGATATCCATGAGCTCTTAACACTGGGACACATCGGACCTAGTACAAGCCCCTTTGCTTCTTTTGTTGTTCTGGTGAAGAAGAAGGATGGCGCATTACGGATGTGCATTGAGTAGAGGGCACTCAACAAAAATACCATGAAGGACCGATACCCCATCCCTAGGATTGATGAATTTATGGATGAGATAAGGGGATCGAATTTCTTCTCCAAGATCGATTGGAGGTTGGGGTACCATCAGATTAAGGTGAGGGACCAGGACGTCCCCAACACTGCATTCAGGTGCCACTATGGCCATTTCGAGTTTTTGGTGATGCCATTTGGGCTGACCAATACACTAGCCACCTTTCAGTCTTGTATGAGCCACATATTCCGTGGTTAGTCGAGAAAGTTCATGCTAGTGTTCTTTGATGACATCCTCATCTACAATCGCACATGGGAGGAGAACTTGCAACACATTGAGGTTGTACTGCGTATTTTGGAGGAGCAACTTTTTTATTCTAAGCTCTCCAAATGGGAGTTTGGGCCAACAATGATTCTCTATTTTGGGGACATCATTGGTGTGGATGGAGTGAGAGTCCATGAGGAGAAGATTCGAGCCATTCAGGATTGTCTGGAACTGAACAATGTGACAGAGCTCCTCGGATTTGTAGGCATCTGCATCTACTATCGAAAATTTGTCAAAGGGTTTTCTCAACTTGCTGCACCCCTCACAAATATTACCAAGAAGGATTAATTTGGATGGATTGATACTTCGCATAGGGATTTTGACAAGCTCAAAGAGGTGATGGGTAGCTGTCAAGTATTGGCTTTTCCAGGTTTCATGCAGCCCTTCATTCTGGAGTGTGATGCTTTGGGGGAAGGAGTAGGCGCAGTGTTGATGCAGGGGGGCCTCCCTATATATTTCGAGAGCCAGAAGCTACTTCCGCATGAGAGGATCTATCCGGTATATGAAAAGGAGACGCTGTCCATTATGAATGCATTGGCCAAGTTCCGAAAGTATCTGGTAGGTAACAGGTTTTGGGTGAGGACTGACCACAACAACCTCCGGTTTTTCCTTAAGCAGAAGCAGTTACAGGAGAGGCAACAGAAGTGGGTCAGTAAGATTCAGGCCTATGACTTTGACATTGAGTATGTCAAAGGGAAGAACAACGTAGTGGCAGATGCTTTGTCATGTAGGCTGGGAGCATTATCCTTTATGATATGAGACGTAGACTGGAGGGCTCAGCTACTGGTGGAGTATTTGAGGGACCAATTTTCCTGTGAGGTGTTGGATGACCATATTGCAGATGATAGGTACAGGATGATGGATGAGGTCATATATTACCGGGACAAGATCTTCTTGACTGGGAATTCCCAACTCAAGGAGAAGATACTGCATGCATCCCATGATTCTCCACTATCAGGCCACCAGGTATTCACAAAGACCTACAGGGCCATCAGTGAGAGGTTCTCTTGGTGAGGCCTCAAAGAGGACGTACTTCGACATGTCAAGGAGTGCGAAGTGTGTCAGAGGAATAAGGGGGAGATGAGCTACCCTGCCAGTTTGCTACAGTCGCTTCCCATTTCAGAAGGAAAGTGGGAAAGCATCTCCATGGACTTCATCACAGGGTTGCCTACAATGCATGGAAAGGATTACATCTTTGTGGTTGTTGATCGAATAAAAAAGTATGCCCATTTCTTCACCATATCAGCGTGGTACACAGCTTCACAGGTGGTCGAGCTATTCTTCCGTGATGTTTTAAGATTTCATGGTCTTCCCAAGACCATAGTCAGTGACAAGGATAGTCGTTTCATGGGCGGTTTTTGGCAGGAGCTCTTTCGTTTTGTGGGTACAGAGCTAACTCCTAGTACCAGCTACCACCCACAGACGGATGGGTAGACAGAGATAGTGAACAAGTGGCTGGAAGGATACTTGCAGAACTATGTCACAGGGCAGCAAAAGACATGGTTGCGTTGGCTTCAGCTGGGAGAATACTGCTACAACACTACCTTCCATATGTCTGTCGGTATGTCTCCATTTTATGATTGTATGGATATCATGCTATGACTTTTGTTGGTGTTATGTTTGAAGTTAGCAAGGCCCCTAGGGCCAAGGACTGGATCCAAGAGAGCCAAGATATACTCTGGGCTATTAAGGACAACTTGGCCACAAAACAAAACTAGCAAAAGATGTATGCAGGTAGAGGACGGGTAGAGAGACAGTTTGAGGTGGGTGACTTGTTCTACCTCTGACTTCAGCCATACAGGCAGTCTATGCTGAAGCAGAAGGGGGACGAGAATCTTAAGCCCCGCTTCTATGGGCCTTACAGAGTGATCCAATAGGTAGGATAGGTTGCTTATGAGTTGGAACCGTCGGTGGGGAGTAGGATACATAAAATTTTCCATTTATCATTCCTGAAGAAGGCTTTGGGACAACAGATGACTGCAACAGGGGAGCTCCCACCTATAGATCATGAGGGAAATTTGGTGTTACAGCCAGAAGCTATTTTAGACACCCGGGAGAGACAGTTGCGGAGCAGGATAATCAAGGAGTATTTGGTGAGATGGAGGAATCTCCCGGATGAGGACGCCACTTGGGAGAGTGAGAAGATCCTGCATCATCCATCCTTGCAGTTGCTTGAGGACAAACAACATTTTGGTGGGAGGACTGTAATATTCCCAATTAGTAGCAACTAATTGGAAATATTAATTTTGCTTAGTTTTTTCTTTTATAATGTTCAACCATAAATAAAAAGGGTGTTAGGACCCATAACCAAACTTAGGAGAAATAATATTCCTAAATTCACTTAACCAACATGATGCCTTCAGTGTGGGGCCCAAGGGGACCAAGTGACAGCATAGGGAGAGGGACAACACATAAACAGTGTGGGCCAGGACATCGTAGAGTAGGCAGGGTAGCATGGCAAAGGAGAACAACACACCACAGTGAGACCCAAGGGGATGTTAGGGTCTCAAGCATAAAAGGGGTTGAGGCCCTAGCTTCTCATTCATTCTATTATGCATCTTTAGAATTTATGTCTAACATATATTGAGCACGCTTACGTTGTTTAGCTAAGTCTGCAGGTGTTTTCCAACACACGGGTGTCTCTGAGAAGAGATCCCAACCTCAACCTCGGGGGACTTAGAGTGTCCACTCAGGTGAGGATCTTTACCATTGTTTTCCAGAGCACATAACACAGAACCATTCACCCAGGAGTTACACAGTCATGAAGTAGCGCATTCGCTCAGAGAGATTATGTAGTCTTGGAGGAGGGCAACTCCGGGAGTGAGGGAGACTCAAGAGTTTCAGTATGGGAGAAGTGTGAGGGGATCAACCCTTCACAAGTTGTATTTTGGATCAGTGAGAGGCCAATATTTCCAGTCATTCGATTAAGAGGCCAACGTACTCACCAGGAGTGCGTAATTTTCCCAGGGTGATCAAATTTCGGGGTCAACCTTTTCGAGATTCCTTCCTGGGTTTTTCCGGGTTTTGGGAGGAGAGTGCATAGCCAAAGTTTTAGAATTTTCTGAGTAGGGGAACAACCCTAAAGAGAAACTCCATTCTAGCCAGAAACAACTCTTTCCAACAACAAAAGCAGCTTAGGGAGTTACGCAGTCACTAGGAGAAGCAGCCGTCCATAGCAGGGTTTAGGGAGATTTCTTAGCTTGCCTTGAGCAAGCCAAGGTTCCATCATTCCGATCACCTTCTTGTACTCATTCCTTATTTCCATGTATATAATAAAATGGCTAAGCTTTTATGAAATGTTTGGAGTAATTTTCATGGTGAATCCCTTTCAGCTGTAGTTTTTGTTTATGTTGCTTTGTATTTTTGTTTATTTCCTATTCAGAATATTACAATAGTCCACATCCTGTACACCTGCACATGTACATGTACCTGTACATGTACCACTACATGTGCATGTATGAAAACCTGTATTTGTACCTTTACCTATACACGTACTCTGCTGCAATCTGTGCCAAAGCTCCATATACCTGACATCAAGTTGACATGCCTACAAGATCTTATCATGTAAATATGTCCTATAGGAGCTCATAGTTGCAATGTGATTTACCTGTATCCGCCTGCTAAGAGAATCTGCGACCCTGTTCTCTTTTCCCTTTATGCATTTGATCTCAAAATCAAACTCATTGATCATGGCCAACCACCTAGATTTCCTGGCATTCAGATTTTGTTGGTCAAACAAATACCTCAATCCACTATGATCACTCATCAGTACAAACCTCCAACCAAGAACATAGTGCATCCACATATTCAACGCATGTATAATCGTTGCTAGCTCAAGATCATGCATTAGATAGTTCTGCTTGTGCTCATTTAATTTTCGTGACTCACAGCATACCACTTGTCCATCCTGCATCAAGACTCCACCAAATCCTCTTTTGCAAGAATTTTTACATACTACAAACTCTTTGTTTGGATTTGCGATCTTTAACATTGGAGCATGTGTCAATAACTGCTTAAGCTGTTCAAAACTGGCCTCACACTCCTTTGTCCATTCAAAATTTTTACCTTTCCTCTATAAGGATGTAATAGGATAAGCAATCTGTGAGAATTTCCTGATGAACCACTTGTAATAACCTGCCAATCCCATGAAGGATCTCACCTCATCTATATTTCTAGGAGTTTCCGACTCCATGATAGCTCTTACTTTTTCCGGATCCACTACTATGCCCTCCTTGGAGACAACATGTCCCAAGTAATGTACCTCACTCTGAAAGAAAATTCAATTGCTAAGCTTGGCATACAACTGATGATCTCCTATCAATCTCAACACTGTTGCCAAACGTTCAACATGTTCTTCCTCATTTTTAGAATATACTAATATATCATCAATGAACACATAAAAAACTTGTCCAAATAAGGATGCAACACACTATTCATCAAACACATAAATGTAGCTAGAGCATTAGTCAAACCAAATGGAACTACAACGAACTCATAATTCCCATACCTGGTACATAAAGCTCTCTTGTGGATTTCCCCTTCTTTGATGCATACCTGATGATATCCTGATCTCAATTAGAGCTTAGAGAAAACTACTGCTCCCTTCAGCTAATCAAACAAATCATCAATCCTCGATAATGGGTACCTGTTCTTAATAGTCACTTTGTTCAACTGCCTATAATCAATGGATATTCTTAGAGTACCATCCTTTTTCTACACAAACAACACTGGTGCACCCCAAGGTGATACACTTGGTCTAATGTATCCCTTATTAAGCATCTCTTTAAGCTGCAACTTTAACTCTACCAACTGAAAGACCAAATTTAATCAATGAACAAAGTTATGGAAAACCATGGACCTTGTCCTATAAATACCACTTTCCATGCCCCAAATCAATTAAATTAATAAAAATAATAAAAACATAGGGAAAAACAAACAAGACATAGAGAAAAGAAAATAAATATAAGGATAATTATGACGAGTAGCGTCTTGGGATTGAATCCTTTATGATAGAAATACTTTATTTAAGAAAGGGGGAAATAAGAAGAGGGGCATATTGAGATTGATGGGATATACATGGAAATCTACCAATAATAAATTGAGGCTCGAGGGTGGCTGGTTGTTGAGTCGTGCCTACGGTTGGGAGGAGAGTTGTTCCCATACCATCATTGTGGAGCTGTTGAAGCAGCAAGAAGGATCCAAATTCCAGGTCTTCAGATAAAAGGTATATACCTTAGTTTTTTTTTTTTTCTTTTAGGTATTACATGTGGTATCAGAGCCAAGTTGAAACTCTAGGTAAATTTGGGGATTAACGTTTTTGATGTATTATTACTATAAGATCTACTGCTAAAATTTTGGGTTTTGTTGTTATTGTTCTAGATATGCTTTGAAATCATTGTTAACTTTTGGATTTAATGTTATAATTCCATATCTATTATGAAAACTATTGTTATTCTTTTTAATCATGCCTATTCTCCAAGATCTAGATCAAGTCAATGAATCAAGTCATCCTTCTCTCACATCATGGATTTATTTCCTCTCTAGATAAAATATTGTTCACATACCATAGATCAAATGTCATTTTGAGTCCAAACCTATAACATTATGTAAAGTGTATATTTCTTTATGAATAAATATTTTTTTCCGTTCAAATAACTAAATTAAATTAAATATTGTTTAAAATGATTTGCTTAAAATTCTAAAATACAAAAATGTTATAATTAAATCATACTTAAAATCATATAAATAAAATTAATATATTACCATTTTTAAATATAAAATTATTTTTAAAATAATTATAATTTTAAATTATAGCATTATTAATAAATATTATTTAAACCTATTTTATTTTATTTTAACTCTTAAAAACAACATCATTATTTTTTTCTTCTAAACTATCTATAAATAATACATGTTTACATGGTATAAGTATTTCACAATTACTTTAGATTGTGTTATGTATTACATGCAATTAGAACCTCTCATGCACCATGATCATATAAATAATACATGTTTACATGCTATAAGCATTTCACAATTACTTTAGATTGTGTTATATATTACATATAATTAGAACTTGTCATGCACTATGATCATTCAAATTTGGTGTGTATTAAGTTAAAAAATGTATTTATAAAGATAGTTTAAGTATTTTTAACTCTTTAAAACAACATCATTATTTTTTTCTTTAAAATATCTATAAATAATACATGTTTACATGGTATAAGTATTTAACAATTACTTTAAATTGGGTTATGTACTACATACAATTAGAACCCGTTATGCATTATGATCATTCAAATTTGGTGTGTATTAGGTTAAAAAATGTATTTATAAAGGTAGTTTCAATATTTTTAGAATTTAATAATATTTTTAGTAAAATAATAATTTTTGTTGTCATTGTTTTTGTTTTTTTGTTTTAATTAAATTTTATCACTTGTAAAAAAAATAAGTTACATTAGTGAACTAGAAAATATTCAGATTACAATATTATACTTCTTGATATCAGATACTAGGACAATTTAGTGGTTTTTACTTTTTTCCTTTTTGCCTACGTACATCAATCCATCCTTCCGTGTTATCTGTAACAATTGAAGAGCTACCTATTTCTTCATTCTTCGGATAAAGCTCCATAGCTACTGGTTGAGTTGGGGTTTCTATTTCTTTCTCACGATCTAAATGGTCAGAATCATGAGGGCGCTTTTGACCGCAATTGTCGGCACAAAAAATGTTGTAGCTACTTCACTGTCCTTCGCTGGGTGGTTATCCTCTATGAAGGTATGATTCACTGCAGCAAGTGGCAGAACTAGATTTGGAGAGGCTGAGTTATCCGAGGGCAAGTCCTTTTGTTGAGAACCCTCCTTTTTTTCTGACTTGCAGTGTTCTTAGAACCAGCAGATGGCTTCGAGTCTCACCACCTACAACTATATTTCTTTGGCACTTGGGATCAGAATGTCTCTTTAGGAGAAAGGAATGCATTCTGAAGGTGCCCAGGATGTTGGCACCTTCCACACCTGAAAGTTGTATTCTCGTAATCCAATGGTTGGATGTAATCCTTACCCTCACATGTGAGTATGATTTTTTCTGGTAAACCTTTGTTGAGGTCAATTACGACACCGACTTGGACGAAGATGATGATCCATTTTCTATCACGTCCCCATTTTTATTTTCCTCTATAGTACAGCTAGGGTGGATTTCAAGTGCATGAGATGACCAGTTCATGGGAGCAAGTTTATGTCATTAGGGGTTACTGGGGATTTTTGAGGAGTTTTTATGGGATCCAATGGCATTCACTTGGAATATTCTATCATTTACACAACTTTTCTTTCGTTCCGTTAAATTTTGACAAATTTCGGAAATAAGGTTATTATTTAGCCTAACTTAATTACTTTCATTTGAGGTGGCATTCCAGGAGAAATATTTGATGGAATATCTCAGTGTAATAGCTCGTTTGAACTAGAATGAGAAGATCTACATGATGGGATGTTGAGAAGTGACTTCTAGTGGTCTGAGAGAGTATGGTGGTATATTTACCATTTTTCCTCATTAAAATGGATTTTAATTAGTCATTTAGTTAAGGAAATATAATTAATTGGAGGAAAAAGGCCAAAAGTGACTTAAGTGAAATAAAATAAAACTAAAAGTCACTTAAGATAAAGTCAATGGAGGAGCTTCTAGAATAATAATAAAATAATAAAATAAGATGCTTCTAGAGCATTAGAGATCTATACATCGGATCTATAAAAGAGGAGGAGATCATTTGGAGACATCTTGGAGTTGATTATTTGTTTCTTATGGAGAGGTTTGGAGAACCGAGAGTTCCCAACTTCAGTAATAGCCCCAGGACAAAAACCCTCATGTGATGTTGTGAGAGTGGGAAAGAACCCTTCTCTTCCCTTGATGAATTCATCCAGAATTCACATGCTAAATGATCAATTTAGCTTTATTTTGGAGGTCATTGCAGTGTTTTTGCAGGTTTATTGAGTGACCATTATTACAGCCATTTCCATGTTATTGTACTATCATATGATATCTATTGCATATAATGAAATAAGGATGAATTCTTCTACACATTTATCTTGTTCATTCTTTAGTTACAGTTTATATATATATATATATATATATATATATATATATATATATATATATATATTTATATTTAAATTTAATTTTTTTTTTTTCATTTGTGGTTCAAATTGTGCACATTGTTTATTTAAATTAATGATAAATTTTTTTGAGGCAATATCCAACAAAATTATCATTTGGGACGTTATAATGGTATCATAGCTAATATTCACCAGTTGTGGGGAAGCTAGCAAGATCATCGAGATGTAGGAATGCATGCACAATGATTGGTGAAATTTGTGGATATTACAATGGCGCAAAAGGGGAGGAGTACACAGAAAATCATGAAGGATATCCTTAGAAACAATGAAGAGATGATAGAGATGTTAGCCCACCTGTGTATCAATAAGGGAATAAAATCGAGTTGTCCTCATCCTTATAACAATGGCACTAGGGGTGTGCATGCCATGGGAATGAAGCCACTTACACAATGTGGTAAAAGTCAGCAGAATCAGGGACCTCGACCTCATCAAGAGGAGTGGGCAGGACAAGAGAAGTTAGATGATGGGAACAAGAGGAGATATTGCTTTATATCGTTGGGCCTAGGGTGTAGGTACACTGATAATGAGCATGAGGAGGAGGCTGAGCAGAAGACTTAGGGCACACAAGATTGTGAGGAGCATGTGGATACACCCATTGTGACACAGGAGCCACCCTTGTTGGAGTTTCCTTTGGTAGCCTTGATTGACACATTGGTGGAGACAGTTGAGCATACACCCGTTGATGAGGTGCCAGGGGACAAAGAGGTACTCGTCATTGATGAGGTTACAAGAGACATATCCCCACTTGATGAGGTGTCAATAGGCACAAAGGTACTTAGATTTGTGACTGAGTTTACAAAAATTAGCCTCCCACAACAATTTCATCAGCTCCAGGTCGACCTTCTAGCATTGAAAAAAAAGGACGCAACAGTCTGAGAGACCATTCTATGGTAGAAAGAGGAGCATATATCTAATTTTTCAAAAAATTTGGAGCAGATTTGAGGCCTCAAATATCAATTTTCCTCCAACAGCAACAACAATAAATTTTTGGGCAAATCATACAACCAATGAGTCATATCCCGTGGAATTTTCTTCATTCTCACATGGGTTTTGCGTGCTTTCTTTGGGAAGCCTAGGTGCACACATTCCACTATATTTTGTACTCAAATTCTCATTGGATATGCAATAAAAGGGACCAACTCTATTATTTCTGCTCAACATTGTTCTAAATTTCTTGTTCTTGTAGATTTTTAGATTGCATGTTTATTTGATTATTATAGTTAGTTCATGTTTTGATATTTCACTGTATTTCTCTAGGTAGAATATTACAATGATAGCAGAGCATGATTTTTGGCTAGTTGTGGGTTAAAATCAAAGTTGTTGTATTGCACCTAAAGTATAAAGGAGCAAAGTTTGTGCATTAAAATTTTTTGATCTTTTTTCCAGAGGATAATTGTTAAAGGTGTGTAAAAAAAAAAATGATGGACCAGATTTATTGTAGGGCTAAAATTGTTATGCTAGGCTGAAATTATTTTCCAGGGACGAATTCATCTTGCGGGGCCAATATAATTTTCTTGGACCAAAATTATTTTGTTGGGTCGAAATTATTTTGTTGGACCGCAATTATTTTGTTGGGTTAAATTTATCTTTCTGGACAGAGATTATTTTGTTCGACCAAATTTATCTTGTCGTGTCAATTTTCTCTTGTCGTACTGAATTTCTTTGTTGGGTTAAATTATTTTGCAACAATTGAATGTATTGGTGAAGATATTCTTCCTCAGTATTGTTAATAATTTTGGTCGGGTTTCTTGTTGTGGAATTTTTTAAATAAAAATTGTGATTCACCGACTATCTAATTTTTTCTCGAATTTATTAAAATTTCGACAAAATCACTTATGGATATTTCTAAAGAAATATTGTTTGTTGAGGTTGTATTATTGTAATTATTTAGTGGATCCAGATTTATCTATTGGGGCCGAGTTTATTTGTGGGCTGATTTTATTTTCTAGAGACCAATTTATTTTTCGGAGCCTAGCTTATTTTCCCAAGGTTTTGCAGGATATTTCTCTCATTTGATTTAATGATTTTGCAGTGGGTTTGTAGGACTACATAGTTGGAGCATTTTGGTTTGGATTTATCTTATTTGGAGCAGTGCGCAGTGCTAGGAAGATACGGAAATTAGAACTAATTAGGGATTTTATGGGTTAGTTGGAGTTTTCCCAATATTATTTTTTTAGTTTTATGTGTAGAAATTATGGTGTAGATTCACAACTTCTCATGAAGTTTTAATAAAAAGCACAAGACACAAACCTATTCTACTACTCTACGAAATTCAATTCACAATTTAGAACATCAATCATAAACATGCAATGATAAATAACACACATACACACAATATTTTTTCTAGGGGAAATAAATCTGCTAAAAACCCCTTTCTTGGTTGCATTAATAACCTATATCTTTGCGCACTAAGAAGCTTTGACCTAGAATTAGTCAATTTCTGCCTTTTCTTGAGCCCCTATTTCCTTGCGCAATTCCTTGAGAAATTATGCACATATTATTTAGGAATTTCTCTAAAATGGATTGTGTAAATCCCAAGGTTGATCATTTGACTACATGCAACACTTGTACACTCAAGACTAGTCTACAACTGATGTTACACTGCCTTGGAATGATCAGGAGATCAAGTGTTATGCTAAAAAATTAAAGTGCTTGATACAGGTCTGAACTTGAGCGACCATAAAGGTCTTGTCGTTGTGATTCCGACTTCGCAAACAGTTCAAAAAACCGATGTCATTTGAGGAAGATATCGCATTGTGTTCGTTTTCCCAAACAACAAAATTTTGTGACTGGATGCCTAGTCAGCATGCAGGTATAGTCAGCAGGTATATTCCTGGAATATTTCATTTTTCTCCCAGCCAACAGGATGGCGCCATGTGGCATGCTGTGGGCCGTTGATCGTTTATGGTATGAAGATTTTTATTGATCGTTGGATGGATTTGAAATGCGCCGTTGGATGAGCGACATGTGGCAAGCCCGCAGACCGCCACGTGTCCTCAGATTTCTGTGGTAAATTTTTTTATGGAGTCTGGGGGGGGGGGGTCAACCCCACGACCTCCTGTCCGCCCGCAAGATCCTTTTTCAACTCACCTACATTGTTTCTTACCATGTATAGTGGGTCGTTTCATTTTATGGTGTTAAAGTTTCAGAATTGGGGTTTAGGAGGCCAGCCCCCCCTTCCATGCGTCTAAGCGCTGGAACCTTGGTTTAAAATAAACTGTTAACCGTAACACCAATGACCTCCACACTTGTTCACGTGGCTTATAAACCCACAACATCACGTGTTTTGTTAACCCAACGGCTATTCAAACATTTATCCTGGCGGTTTGCAACAAGGTTGGGCACATGGGCGCAATTTTTAAAGGTTTAAATGCTATGGTTTAAGGAACCTTAACTCTCCGGGTTCCGCTCCACTATCGTGGAGTTATCCAACGGTTTCGGCAGGAGTTAACTCCAGTTCTGGTCACATTGCGGAATTATGGCACAAAATGCCGTCGTTATCGGAACCGTGTCATCTTCAAGTTCCACTCCACCATCGGGGTTGCTCCAATAGTTAACGACGAAGTCTATGAGACTTGTTCACATGGGTTTCATTAACAGTTTATGAAAAACAATTTTTGGGAGCCATTAACTCTGAGTTCCACCACATCTTCGGAGTTAATTCCAACTTAAAACCGCGTGAGTTACGACAGAGGGTTTGCTTGTGACCACTCTGCCTAACCATTACATTTAAATTCAAACTGTTAAAGACTGGTGGGAATTTTTGTGCCTGCCCTAATTTTAGGGATTGTATTAAATTTAACTTAAGTGTCTGTTTCCACATTTAGTGGAGCTTTTCTAGCTGATATTGGGAAAAATGCATGGAGAGGTCAATTTTCGACCAATTTTGGTGAAACAAGAGTCTACCTAGACTAATTTGAGCATTTTGGAGCCATTGGTGCAGAGAAAACAACCATTATAGGCCTATAAACATATGTAATTTACAATTTTGAGGATAATGACAAAGAGGGACATGCCATTGGGAGCTGGACCAACAAATGTAGCCCAGGAGGGGTGAACTACTTCATAATGCTTATTGTGTAAAACTTATGTGTGAATGTTTTTCTTTGTTATGCACTGATGTTAAGTGTTTTTAAGGCTTATTTATATGCTTAAAGTTCACTAATTCATCTAATTTTCATGGTTAAAACTCTCATTCCTTAAGCAAACATATGGAGACAATTTGTACATGTTTATATTATTGAAAGGACACTTAGCACAACAGAACTAATACAATCCTTTCAGATCATGGAATCTCCACAAAAACTAGGGAACTCGAATTCTCTGTATGCACTAGCAATTTTGGGTTGATTGATTAGTTAACTAGATGATCACTGAGTTAGCTTGAAGTCCCACTGCACAATTGACTTTCCACTAGTTCCTCCAGCAGTTGGAACTAGTTTAAATGAAAACAAGTTGAGATAAAAGACCTTTATTGCTACAAATAGCAATCACACATGCTTAACTAAACTATAACTCCTCCAACTTGAATTTACTGAGTAAAATGGGTGACACAAGCCATGTCACACAAGTTAATTGCATCCAAGTTGTCTCCTAATGTGGAAATTCAAATTTTCTCAATTTAATCAAGGCAAAATAAAATTGAGAATTTCTTGCTGCATTTTTCAACGCTCCCTCTTAGTAATAAAGGGATTATCAACCACCCCTATCCTACACCTGTGGAACTTGAACTTTCCTCTTGAAAAGGCCTTTTTCAAAACTTTAGAATCTTATTCCTTTGTCGAAATGTATTGTAGCAACATTATCCACCTCTGCACACAACCCTGCAAATGGTGATACAAGATATCTATATGCTTGGATCGATTGTAAAGCACATGATTTCAAGAGAGCTTGATGTAAATATAATTATCACAGCAGATCACATTTGGATCCATCATTTGACCAAATAGTACCACAAGTATGTTTATCATCCAGATCGTCTCACATGGTGCTTGACTTACAACCATGTATTCTATTTCTGCCGAGATGAGTGCCACAAATATTTGCTTCCTGCTATACCAAGAAACTGCTGCGAACCTAACACTTAAAATTACACCCAATGTACACTTTTGATTTGATGGACTCCCCACCCAATCTGCATTTTTGAAGCCACACAAATTCACTCCCTTTGTTCGTCTGTACCAGAGTCCATACTAGGTAGTGCCTCTGAGATACTGTAAAACATGCTTATCTTCCTTCCAAAATAATTTGGTTGGCCTAACCATAGCTTGGCTCAGTTGATTAACTAAATAACGCATATCTAGTCGTGTGTTCACAAGATACATTAGCGAACCTACTGTTTGTTGATAAATGGTAGAATCCACTTCCTCACCTGAAGTTGCATCCTCCATCCTCCAGTTGGTCACTAGAGGTGTCTCCATGGGTTTGCAACTCTCCATGTGAAATTTTTTTAGTATATAATTTGCATAATTGAATTAAGAGACAAACAGTTCCTCGTCACCTTTCCATACTTCCAACTCGAGGAAGTAGTGCATGAAACCCATGTCCTTCATTTCAAATTCTCTTCCAAGGTACTCCTTGCAAGATCTTATCAGTTGCTCATAACCACTTAAAATTAAATCATCAACATCGAAGAAAATAATAAAAAAAATACCTTCTACCAACGTGTGATATAGGTTTGCATCCACTTCACTTTTGGTGAAGCCCAAACTCGTGAGATAACTATCGATCTTGGTGTACCAAGAATGGGGTGCTTGTTTGAGACCGTACGATGATCACTTGAGTTTTAACACATGAGACACTCGATGAAACATCTCAAAACCTTTTGGTTACTCGATGTACAACTCCTCCTCAATAACCCCATTGAGGAATGTTATTTTGTAATGTTCCAAAATTGGAACAACTACACTATTGAGAATAATTTGAGTTATTACCAATGTGGAGCTTCAGAAAATCATGAGCTTGGAAATGTAGAGAAGCTCAATAGATTTATAATAACATCATACCAGCAGATGTAAGAACCTCAGCAAGAGATTGACCAATATTCTCCTTCTCGGGTAGGGAAATGCAACAATATTGGGCATAAAATATCTGTCTTCAGCAAATAACGCTATATAAGTTGGGAATGGGACTTGGATACCTTATAAGACATGATATAAAACTTATATACATAATTAAAGGTGAAAGAAATTATTCTAGCTCATATAAACAGATCTCCCTGAGTCTATGCAGCTAAAATAAGCCAAAACCCCATAGTCTAGCTCATGCAACAACTACTGAAACAAGGAATGCGTTATTATAATGAGGGTTTCTACAAAAATTGATGGAAGAACTCTGATATGGGATTTATATTAACCAAACAACAGAGAAATGGAGGTTTACCCTCTTATACAGCAAAATAAGATAACCGACAAATGATTTTGGCAAAATGCATGAAAAACAACAGCACTGCAGAAATAACGCAGTTACTGCCTCTTTGTACTATACATGGCTGAGTATGACATGAAAGAGCTGAATAATACAGAAATATTTCCAATGTCCTCTCTAACAAACTCCCGGAGGGAAATGAGCACCTCCTCCTCAAAGATTTGCATTAAATCAAAGGGTGCAGCTGTGCTGCTGTTGCTGCATAAAGGACATAGTTTTTGAAGGAGACTGAGTTGTGGTTGAATGTGGATGAATGGCCCCAAGCCAAATACTGAAATTAAGCTAAAATACTTCTCTCTTTATCCCTTAAGCAAGCCGATCCAAAGGGAGGATGGAATCCTGCACAGGAATTCCCTTGCACTAAGCAGTGCAACAACTCCGGCTAAACAACTGAAGTATGCAATTAGTCTCCCGACCAAGAAAGCTGATTACATGAATGAATCTCCTTTGATGCTATGCTCTCATTTTATGTTTGGTGTGCCTCCTCACCCCAAACCCCACACAATTTTGAGGTGAATTCTTCATGAAGCTTCCTCTTTCAAAACTACGCTGCCCTAGCTAGCTTCCCTCCTCTTGTGGCTGCGCTGTTGACTTTGGTCAACTAAAAATAATTCACCTTTAATGCCTCTTTTCACACTAGGGATCTTCAATCTAGTTTACATATGTGTGTCTTAGGCTAATCCTTGTTCACATTGAACTGGTTTACTTAGGTGATCTCTTCCTCCTCAAGAATGCATGTTGACTTAGTCAAACTTGACTATGTCCTCATCTATTTTGCCTTTGTTCACACTTGTAAGTGTAAATTTCAACTCCTGAAGTGATCCCCTTCCTTATTAAGGTGGAAATTATTCATATTTTTATTATTCATGGGCTCCCTTACCCATTTATTCCCCTCCTAGGTGAGAGTAGCAAAATCTAATGTTCCAAATTGCTTGTTGCAAAATTGGGAACATTACAATCCTCCCCTCTCAAATGTTGCTTGTCCCCAAGAAAATGCAAGGATAAGACTGAAGAGTATCCTCTCCTCCCATGTAGCAACCTTATATGATGCAATCCTCCAAGGATCAAGGTGCTGTATCATCAATATACCTCCAAGTTGCCTCTCCCGAGTGTGTAAGCTATCTAAATAGCTGACATTATGTAACTGTAGAACATACATGGAAGCAAAAATGGGCTGTTTGAAGATCCTCTTGAAACATGGGGGCTGATATAGATTGGGAATCATCATCCCCATTTGAATCTCTCCTCCCCAAGCTATCAACCAAACAAAATGAGTCACCCTCCAAAATGGTAACCCATGCAAATCATCCTCCACATGAAGCTCCAACAAAGTAGGTGGGATGAAATTATGATCATGGTAGACATAGTAGCCTACCCCATGCTGCTTTCCTCTCCACTTAAGACAAGTGTAAAGGATTTTTTGATCTTGGGCTGCCATCATGTTGCCCTCAAATGACAAGAAGGAAGCTAGAACTCCAAAGGTCCCTCTCCCAACGCTGTGAATCAAGCTGGCCCAAACCATCTCATACACGATGGATAAGAAATCATCATCATAAAGCATCTCATCCATCTCCAAAATATGTTGCTATAGAGGCCATGTCCTTTCCCATGCTCCCCTTAGAGCATGCAATGCAGAAAGTTTGGGGATGCTCCTCCCCCAAGAACACATCCACTCCATGTGTTCCTCCTCCAATCATGCTCCTCATATAGGTAGGAATAATATCAGCAAGTAGGATCATGATCAGCATCATAATGAGAGAAATAATGAAGGCTTCATATGGTGCTGGAAGGTACCAACAGTCTCCCAAGTGGTCAAAGCGCAGTCTTCCCCACTATAGCTTGAGACAATAGCATGGCAAGTTGTCTCTTGATAGATGGCTAGTTGTGTAAGTCACCACATCTACCAGCAAGTAGTAAATGGTTGAATGCATCAACTGAGCATACAAGGAGTAACCAAACACTTGCCCCAAATAATATAGTAGATGGCGTTCTCCATCATAATATCTTGCCAAGAATGGTCCATGGAGCCTAAAGATAAACTTGCCCCTTTGAAGAGCAATGCACTACAAATAAAGGGTAAGAGCATGCAAATATTGTGTGGTTTCAATCAATAAATGAAAAAATATATTTCTTACCATGTAATGGAAACAAGATGGTGACAAGATCCATAGATGAATCCTCCATAGTGGCATGACATAACCATATGAAGAGGAATGAACCACATGCTGCATGAAAATCCTCCTTCTCATGTCTAGAAATCCAAGTCAAGGAGAACACACCACAATAACCCATGAGTCCATCCACCAATCTACCAATCTTACCTCTTCTATGCCCATCAAGTGCATCAAACATGAAGTGATCCTGGGAACAGTCCATCAACAAGCTCATGCTCCAAGGTGACATCACTGTTGGCCTAAACAAATAGGGTCCTGCCAACTCATAAATTTGTTCTCTGACATGTCCAATGTCAAAGACCTCTCCCATAATGTTGCCATCTCCTCCCATTACAACATCATGCCAAATGTGAGAGCAACTCAGTCCTTGCTCTCTCTCTGTCCTCCAGAGCAACAAATGTCTTTGCTGCCCCATCATACCTCCATCACGCAACTCATGTGGTGAAAACATAATGATCATATCACCATCATGCATCTACACTCCTTGCTGTCTCATGATGCAAGTACCTTGCCAAGTACTCTCCTCCCACATACCCTTGGAAAAGGATATGTCTCATGATGGCCAAACTCTCTCAAGAGTAGCCAACGCAGTTTTGCCTTCTGCTGCCTAGTATCATAGAGTTGCAAGTAACTCTCTAACTTCTTGCTCTCTATCCACATCCAATGTCCACCGAGGAATTCCTTCTATCTTCCTCCATCTCGGTATTCCTCCAAAAGGGACTACCATCCTCCCATGTCAGATTTTTCTCCTTGCATTCCATGGGATGCTGAAATGCAACTCCTTGGAGACCTCCTAGAGAAGACCTCTCACCGATGATCATTTTGAACCCATAAAGATCCAAAGGGGCTGAAAGAAAAGCCTCCTTGTTGCTACTTCTTGACAGTGTTGTAACCCTCCTCCAAGGTGTTTTGGTTATCTCATGTCCCAACTCCCGGATGAACATTTGGTTCTGCATGAATTTGTTTGGAGCAAAGTTCACTCCATCCTCCAGGTTCATGATTCTCTCTAAAAGACCACACCTCAACCTCAAGGGTTGTGTGCAACTCAACAGGGGTTTATGAGAATGATGGTTCATTTGTTCCTTGAACCATTCAAGCTTGCACATCGTAGTGCAATCTTGCTACTCTTTCATGGCAACAATGTTTGATCCTGGGCCATATAAGGATATATTTCCACCATTCTTAGAAATATTTTTTGCAATAAGGAAAAATGGAAATCTTCCCATACCTTGGTGAGATGCGGGAACTTCTTGTAGAGCTGCAAAGGCTCCTCCCTTCAATGTAATGGCTGCCCCAACTGCTGATGTAGAAAGCTGCTCTTCCAAGGCTGTGACAACGCTGGTACTTGTCTCTTCCCATGGTGGTGTGGACCCTCTCTCCTCTGATATCTCTTCATCAAAAGTTCTAATCAGCTCTTGAGTGAACTCAGAAAAGGAAGTCACTCTTGTGTGGCTTAAGTGATTGCACCACCAAGTATTGGCTTCACCCTCCAGGTGCAACGCTGCAATTTCTGCTGCCTCCCTCTCTTCCACTGGATGAAGTAGGAAGAAAGCCTAAAGCTTTCTTTCCCAAGCTCTTGCTGTAGTTGACCCATCAAATTTAGACAACAGGAATCTATTTCCCTCAATTTCTACTTTGCTGCAAGATCTTCTCTCTTCTCTCAGTTGAATAAACTGAGGAAAATTTAGGGTTTCTTTGATGGCCCTAGGTTGGCACTTGTATTCTGCCAAATATCCACTTAGGATTTCATGCTCTAAGTGGTCTCCTTTCTCTTCACCTCTTTTATGAGAATAGGAAGTGCATGCATCTTTTTCTGCCTCTTGAAACCTTCTAGAGGTCTCACTGCAATTCTCTCCTCCTTGAAACCCTTTTGGAGTTTCAATGCATTTCTCTTCTCCTTTATTCTTGGATATAAAAATGGATGAGAGTAATCACATCCTCTCCATCATTTTGTTCTCCTCTCCTTCTTATCTTCTGATTGGATCTGAAATCCACTATAATGTTCCAAAATTGGAACAACTACACTATTGGGAATAATTTGAGTTATTACCAATGTGGAGCTTTAGCAAATCATGAGCTTGGAAATGTAGAGCAGCTCAATAGATGTATAATAACATCATACCAGCAGATTTAAGAACCTCAACAAGATATTGACCAATATTCTCCTTCTCGGGTAGGGAAATGCAGCAATACCGGGCATAAAATATCTGTCTTTAGCAAATAACGCTATATAAGTTTGGAATGGGAATTGCATCCATTAGAAGACATGATATACAAATTATATGCATAATTATAGGTGAAAGAAATGATTCTAGCTCATATAAACAGATCTCCCCGAGTCTATGTAGCTAAAATAAGCCAAAACCCCATAGTCTAGCTCATGCAACAACTACTAAAACAAGGAATGCATTATTCTAATGAGGGTTTCTGCAAAAATTGATGGAAGAACTATGATATGGGATTTATATTAACCAAACAATAGAGAAATGGAGGTTTACCCTCTTATACAACAAAACAAGATAACCGACAAAGGATTCTGGCAAAATGCATGAAAAACAACAACACTGCAAAAATAACGCAGTTACTGCCTCTCTGTACTATACATGGCTGAGTATGACATGAAAGAGATGAATAATATAGAAATATGGCCAATGGCCTCTCTAACAAACTCCCGAAGGGAAATGAACACCTCCTCCTCAAAGATTTGCATTAAATCAAAGGGTGCAACTGCTGCATAAAGGACGTAGTTTCTGAAGGAGACTGCGTTGTGGCTGAATGTGGATGAATGGCCCCAAGATAAATACTAAAATGAAGCTCAAATCCTTCTCTCTTGATCCCTTAAGCAAGCTGATCCAAAGGGAGGATGGAATTCCTGCGCAGGAATTCCCTTGCACTAAGTAGTGCAGCAACTCTGGCTAAACAGCTGAAGTATGCAATTGGTCTCCCTACCAAGAAATATAATTACATGAATGAATCTCCTTTGATGCTATGCTCTCCTTTTATCTTTGGTGTGCCTCCTCACCCTGGACCCCACACAATGTTGAGGTGACTTCTTCATGAAGCTTCCTCTTTCAAAACTGCGCTGCCCTAGCTAGCTCCAATGCATCTTTTCACACTAGGGATCTTCAATATAGTTTACATATGTGTGTCTTAGGCTGATCCTTGTTCACATTGAACTGGTTTACTTAGGTGATCTCTTCCTCCTCAAGAATGCATGTTGACTTAGTCAAAATTGACTATGTCCTCATCTATTTTGCCTCTGTTCACACTTGTAAGTGTAAATTTCACCTCCTGAAGTGATCCCCTTCCTTATTAAGGTGGAAATTATTCATATTTTTATTATTCATGGTCTCCCTTACCCATTTATTCCTCTCCTTGGTGAAAGTAGCAAAATCTAATGTTCCAAATTGTTTGTTGCAAAATTGGGAACATTACATATTTTTACATCCATCTGGTGGATCTTCCACCCCATCTGTGTAGCCAGAGCAATAATTGATCTAATGGATGAGTACCTTGCTACAGGAGCAAAGGTCTCCTCATAGGCAAATCCCTCAACTTGAGATTACCCCTTGGCCACAAATCTAGCTTTATAATTCTCTATGTTTCCATATGCTTATTGCTTCACCTTGAAGATCCATCTCAAAACCATAACTGATTTATCTGCCAGCCCTGGGACCACTTCCCAAACACTATTCTTTACAATGTATTCGTATTACTCCACCATTTCATCAACCCAGTAGGTTTCTATACTGCTTCATCGAAAGAGGATATCTCAGTCTCTATAATATCATTCATTAAAGCCATGTAGCTAGTGTACCGATCAAGTGACCTTCTCTTTTTGTGCAAATTTGAAGGAGCTACCACATTCTCCCTCACATCCTGCACAAGTCTATTAACTTCCCTTGTTCTTTTCCTGCATTATCTAGATGTTTCTACTTGAGTGGATGCCTCCACTCTCCCCTCCTATACTTTTGGTTTCTCCAAAAATTCTTGAGGCTCCTCATTTGGAACTAAAAATTCCTCTTCTAATGGGATCTAAATCTCCCTCTCAAGAGAGCACCACATCGCTTTATCCTCATCAAATTTTACATCCCTTTGCACAACAGTCATTCTAAGGGATGAAAAGTACACACAGTAGTTGTGGGGAGTTTCTGTGTAACCCACAAATATCCCCAATTTTGTTGTCGACTTAATCTTCTTCCTTGATTCTTTGGAGACATGGTAGTAAACAGAGGCTCCAAAAATCCTGAAGTGTGACACATTTGATGATCCAGAGCTTTTAACTTCAAGGATGCATATAAAATTTCATATAAAAGATCATATTAACCAAGTACTTAACCCATGAAAAAGAAGTGGAAATCATAGAGCAACCATGAGATCAAAGGAACACAAACGATTTGATTACGGAGTTCACCCAATGTGGGCTACATCTTTGGGCCCTGCTCAAAGTGTGGAGGCCTTATTTCATTAAGTGGAACCAGAGAAATGAATTACAATCAACTTTACAAAAATTACCGTTATACCTCCATTTCTGATGATGGCCTAAAATTGGAGACCTAGACCGGAGAAACAAACTGCATGGTTGGATTCCTGGCAAGAAAACATGAAAAAATAACTATAAACTTGTCAAACTCTGACACTAACACCTCTGGCCCTCAAAGGGATTTTTCTTCATGATTCCTCGCTCATGGTTCCAACCCTCCTTGTTGCTTAGGGTTTTGCTGGTCCGCCCTCCTCTGGTCTGGTCAATTGCATTTGATGAGGGTTTAAGTAACATTGGCGGGCAGAGCCACCAAAATATGAGTTGTTGGCTCGTTGGTGGTGATGGTGCGTTGCATGAGGGCAGTATCGGTTCGAATCCTGTCACATCCCATATATGGTTTGGAATTTGTGTTAATATGGTGGTTGTTTTTTTTTGCGGATTAAATAGAATGTGGGACTACCTGATTGGCAGGGCGTGCCATGTGGGCTAGGTGGGTTTGGTCCCTGTCAGTCCCATAACACATAGTATGGTGCCAAGTGTTAGGTCGGGCGGGTCCGCCGGCCAGTGGCCCACCCATCCATTACGACACACACACAAATATATATATGGTTGGGCTCGGTTGGCTCGGTTTGACTGCCAACCAACCAACCTTTTAATATATATATTTTTATTTTTAATATATAATCCAACGATTCAAAATTTTCCTGCTGAATTTTAAGTGATATTAGACAAATTAAAGAGGTGAAATTTTTTCCTATTATAGTGGTTGGATTCCGTGCGTCGGGACTCTGCAAAATTTTTGCCTCGTTAATGACTCCCACTTGGCCTAGTTTGACCAGAACTTTTACTAGCTATAACTTGAGCATACAAACTTGGATTTGAGTGTCATTCACATTGTTAGAACTAGGGTGACAAGCACTATGATTTGGCCCTAGTTTCACTTCCATCTGATGACTTTGATTTTTGAGCTATTTTCAAGGCCACTTCTATTTTGGGATCCACCCAGATCATTCCTCCACACTAATGAGATTTTGGACCACTAAAATCTCTATCAATCAATTGGAAAGTGAGGGAATTATTCCCTCACTTTCTCCTTTTCCATCCATCGAGCCTTGGATGCATTCCTTTGAAACAAATATGAAGGTACTCCACGTCTCCTCGTTGTGAAGTCCTAGTCTTTCTGTCAAGAATGATGTCCTTTGGAAACTTTTCCAAGTATTTTGGTGCAAAATCATCCACTTTAGGAACCTTACCAACCTATTCAGTGTCCATGATCAAAGGAGGCTCATAAAGCTTCAAGTTTTCAATGTTCACCACAGAGTACATCTACATGTATGCTGGAAAATCGAGACGAAAAACATGGTGTCCAATCTTCTCTAATATGGTGAATGGGCCATATCGGATTGGTCTCAACTTCTTTCCTTCCCCTTTCATTCTATCTTTGCTGATGTGGAGCCACACTTTGTCCCCAACCTGGAATTGGTGATCAACTTGTTGCTTTTCATGTCAAGCTTTGTATCGAGCTTAAGTTTTCTCCAACTGCTCCTGCATTGCCCGGTGAATCATTTGTATCTGCTGAATGAAATTCCATGCTTTTTCCTTGTCATCTTGCCCACTGGAATCTTCATCTCTCCCAAAGACCATGTCTAAGGGATCCTTTGGAAAATATCCAAAGCATGTCTTGAACGGTGAGCTCTGAGTGGATGAATGCACTACCTGGTTGTATGCATGTTGTACATAAGGAATTTTCTCATCCCACAACTTTGGATGCTTGCAATAATAGCCTCAGAGTAAGTGTATCATTATTCAATTGATTTTTTTTTTTTGTCCGTCGGTCAGCGGATGAAATTGTTGGGTATGTGTTATATTCTTTCCATGATTAGTCGCATACGCGGGGGGGGGGGGGTGTACGAGAGTCTTGAGGGCCCAGAAGGGGGTGATAGACACACCTGTACATAGCGCCGGGCGCAACAGGGGGGTTATAGGTGGGTGGCAGCGCCCCGGGGAAATTTTGTTTGGATCCTATTTTTCGGTGGGCAAACCCGCCCATGGTTTTGGGCATGATGGTTTTTGGCCCCTGGTATTTTGTAGATTCGATCAAGGGAACTACGGTTATGTTCTAATCTAGGGTTAATGGATTGGGGTTTATGTATGCTTCGGCATGTATATATATGTGTTGTAAAACTAAAAGGCATATAATTAAAAATCAAGCTGGTAGTCCCGATTTGGGATCGAGGGGAAAATATCTGTGTATATTTGTTTTATGTTTTATGCTCTCACTATTGTTTATTTTCTATTTTTGAGATTCGTTTGTAGATAATTTCTGTACAAGGTTAAAACCTACATTTGGTATTAGAGTTGTTTCAGCTTCAAGGGGATGCCTTTGCTGCTGAGGTGATTTTTGCTCAGGCCTGTGGTAGACCCTGTTCAGTGGGAGATCTGCAGGATCGATTCTTGCGGTGAAAGAAGATAGCGAGCAGTGGAAAGATAGAGATCGAGAAATTTAATGGTCCGAGTTTTGAGTTGTGGAAGCTCAATATGAAGGATCTGCTGGTGGATAAAGATCAGGGGATCGCGGTAGATCTAGGTACTAAATCAACGACAATGTCAGATGAAGATTGGAAGAATTTGGATCGGAAGGCAAAGAGCACAATATGGTTGTGTGTCTTAGATTTAGTATTGTTGAATGTATCTAGGGAAGCTACGAGGAAGAATTTGTGGGACAAATTAGGGACTTTGTACCAATCTAAGTCTCTGGTGAATAAATTGTTCCTATAGAAAAATTTGTATAACCTAAGGATGAAAGATGGAGACTCAGTGACAGAGCATCTGAATGCCTTCAATACTGTGGTAAGTCAGCTATTATATTTTGATATTATAATCTTAGATGAAGATAAGTGCATCAGTTTGTTGTGTTCTCTACTCGATTCATGGGACAATCTGGTTATTGCAATAGGTAACAATACATCTACCTTGAATTTTAATGACATTGTCTCAACCTTGCTTTCGGAGGAAATGAGACGAAGAAATATGGAGGGCGAGAATGAAGATGCCTTATCTGTATGAGGAAGGTCCCAGAACAAAAACAAGAATAAGGTTTCGAGTGGGAGATCTAAATATCCATGAAAGTTTGTAAAGGTGTGCTGGAAATGTGGAAAGGAAGGGAACTACAAAAAGGGCTGCAGATTTAAAGCTCCTGAGAAAGGAAAGGGATCTGATGATGCTTCTTCTACGGAGGCAAAAACCACCTCGGATGAAGGTGGGGATGTGTGTTTGGATTCTTCCTCAAATACACATGTAGATCATGAGGCATGGTTTATTGACCCAGGTGCATCCTTTCACTTCACTCCCCATAGGGAGTGGTTCTGCGACTATGAGAAGTATGATGGTGGTTGTTAACACTGGAAAATCGTACAACAGAAAACGAAATCAAGTAATGTCAACACCATGGATTTACAGGACAGGGATACATTATGGAATAAAAAATATTAAGAATCTCTAAGGTTTGGAGCAATTCAAGATTGAACTAGTCATAAATGCCTGAATGTGCACTTTTTCCTTTGAGAAGAGCGCCTTCTGCGCGCACTGGAGCCCAATAAGCACGCATTCCTAGAAATGGAAAAAAGTCCCTTTCCGAGACCACAAGAAAGCAAATGACAGTTTCTCCTTATGTGAAAGCCGCCTAAGGACAACACCAGTGCCTCCTTAGGCCTTGTGTGAGCACACAAAAGCATATTTCAGCCCACAATGGAATATTTCCCCTCCCTTGGGTCACTATCCACCATGTACCAAGGGAGGGAAGGAGGTTTGAAAGCTCACCTATATAAACCCTCAAAGAGATGAAAAATGTGTGAGCACAAGGTTATGCTGGCCAAAGTTTCCCAAGCAACACCAGCTATTTGTGTGAACCAAGGAGTAGGAGCTGAAGAAGAGGACTCAATTGTTTGCCACCCAACAATTTCAGTCCATTGCAGTAGAGAGAGAGAGAGTTGAACTGCATTAGAAGGGAGAAATTGAAGGACAAACATCCTTGCATTGGGTCCTATAGCCTCTGCCTAGGCCCTTCGGCAAGTGGGTAAGATTTGTATTCATTCCAAGCATTCAATGAGAATAAGGCCATCGAGCCGTTGTTTACCTTGTTATTTTTTGGAACTCTCTATTTAGCTTCTTTTTGTGTTTTTAGTTTTAATTTTTAACAGACAATACTTAAGTGTATTACTTCATTTTAAGTCTTATACTTCTGAGCTCCCCCCAGATACTGCATGTTTAGAGAAAATACCACATTCTCTAGATGCATGCGATTTCGTACACCCGTGTGTCGAATCCACCGCAATAGGATTGGTGACTTCACTGACGTGTTTCAAGTTTATGTGGTTGTGCCATTGTTTGCAGGAGATCCTTAGTCTATGCTGGAGTGGAGTTGACAGTCCTCTGACCCATCTTGCAGTCCCTAGACTCACTTAGGTGACAGACTGAAGAAGGCAGCTCCTAATTTTTTTTTTACTTACAGGAATTTTGCGTGCTGTTTCTACACACAGAAGCGCAGGGCACGCGTTCAGGAGTGACCTACGTGCAGGAAGGCGCACCTGTCAGAAGGTTTTGCACGCAAATTGTAGAGATATTTTTTCTCCCTATCTGCTGCATTTTTTCTGCTTGTAAGTGTGTTGGGCAGCTCCTAATGTATTTTCCAACACCTGTGTTGATACTCCACAGCTTCTGAAAATTGATTTTTGCTGCTTTTTGTAGGCATTTAGTTAGTTTTCATTTAAGTTGGTTTTTTGCAAAAAGTTTTCACATAGTTTAAGTAGGGGGCGAATTAACCATTGCTTTTCGAACAATTTATGTTTTTTGAAAATTCTGGTATGCACACTTAGTTTAACTAGTCCAAGTAAGTGGCTCATGACCACACATGCATAAGCTAGTGTAGAAATTGTTTAGTTTAAATTTCAATTTTTGCATTTAGGAAATTGCGGGACTAGGATTGAATCGTAAGTTAGAGCAAGTAATCTCTGTTGTCTTTGCGCCATTGGGTGACCCTAGACAAGCATATGAACACTCTACATTTGTGATTCTCCATCTCCCTTTAGTCACTGACATAGACTAATTAGGAGGTTTTGGAAGCAACCCATTATCCGCAAATGCTTTTTATTTGAGCAAGGAACAACATCACATAGTTTAACTAGGGGAATTTTGTAACGGATCACCAATATCCATATGTTCAAATTATGAGATTATTCACCATACGCTCACACACATACACCCACTAAGAAAAGAAAGCCACCTAAAAATAACTTAAACCAACTCACTAAAATCTCCCCACAAGGGCCACAAGAGAAATTATAGTTTAAGTTAGCATCAAGGGGGTAGGCATCCAATAAGCTGCCTTGATCATGCTTCAAATTTGAAACATAGAAGTTGCATTTTTAGGGAGCTTAATATCCACCTATCAACCCATGGAAAAGAAAACCCGAGCACGGTAGAGACCTGATTCAGAGGGGGTTAGGCTTAGGCGCAGTGTGTGCAGTATCAGTTGGGGCTACCTGACCCGTCTGATACTCGATACTGTTAGCTGATTACCAAGAAGCCCAAGATTCGAATGCTAACGTGGGACGGTGGTTCTTAGTGGCCAAAAATAGGGCATCCTTTACCCTATAGGTGACGGTGCAGGCAAGCGTCAGACCCTCTACCCTTACCTTGGTTGATTCTCTTCAGCTGACTGGGGGCGTCGCCAGTTCTTTCGGGACATTGTGCCAGCACTCGCAAGAAATCCTCTCAAAGCCCAGTTACTTTTGAGAGTGTGAGGACGTTATTAGATCTTCTAGGATTTTTGAGTATCACGCGCAAACAAACAAAACCATTTTTTGCTTGATTGATCACATAAATTAAATTAAAGGAAAATCATTTCGTTTTTGCTTTGTTTTATGTATGTGGCCATAGATTTGTCATGATCATAGACTCAATCCCCTCAAATTTTTTTTCCAAAACCTAACCTGGATGACCCTCAAAAGGTTCCAATGGAACCTCGTCAGTCCAAGCATCTTTTGGACCTCCCCCCATTAACGGGAGGGGTTCCAAGTATTTCGCCATTTAGGCGTCAAAGACGGAACATTGCCATAGTGGTTGGTTCCTCATTTCTAGGAGCAACCTTTGTTGGGAACCCTAATTGGTCTCCCAACACCACACCGTACATCACTCCCCCCTCGTCCCCTAGGGGGCAGAAGAGTGCATCCCATACGGGAAACCAACTGAATTCACAACTGGGTACGTCACAGACTAACCCTCGTTCTAACCAGAACTTCGTGTCTTCACACGTTGCCATGGCGTCAACCTCTCAGTCACCCTTCTTAGCGGCGTTAAATCTACCGGATTTAACCAAGCTCACCAATGACCCCATCGCAGACGACCCGAATTGGCCTCCCATGCCCACGAAGCTCCCTTCAGACATACCAAAGTTTGAGGGCAAGCAAGCAGAAGACCCAGGGAATCATATAATGACCTTTCACCTGTGGCGCTCATCGAATAGCATCATTGAAGATACTATGTGATTGAGGCTATTTCAACGCACTCTCACGGGAGTGGTTGCGAAATGGTATGTTGAGCAACCCCTTGCTTCACATAGAACCTTTAGTGCCCTCGCTACTGCATTCCTCACTTACTTTCAATTACCCATTCACCATGATTCGGGAATGGAATTATTGACTCATTTCAGACAATCTCCCTCTACCCACATTTTTGAACATCTCCATGAGTGGAGACGGCATCGTATCTTATGCAAAGCTCAACTCGATGACCGAGTCCTTTTAGATTTATTCTTGAAACCTCTGACGGCAGAGATTTCAAAGGATGTGGCACAATGTAACCCCACATTCGAAGAGGATGCAATCAGTAAAGCCTAGCCGCTTGAACTGATTTATACGCAATCGGGATACATATACAATATCCTGCCTAACGCCCCGCGCTTGCAAGCGCGTCGAACTTTGCATACAGACTTATTGGGTCAATGACCCAAGGGTACCTAGGTAGCAGCAGTCAGAATCCTGACTACACACATGGGTCTACCCAGAACATGTCTCAACCTGGATTTGAAAGTCATCATATGCAACAACAAAATTTGACTAATGAGGCGCCAGTGTATCGCCATGGAGGACCTTACCCTCCGGTTGGGGGGACCCAGTACGCAGGAAGAAAATCTGACGGAAGAACTCCCCCCTAACGGCCAGGTGCAAATATGGGACAATGGTATTCTCAGTCCCAAGCACATAACCCACCAACGCAGAACAATGCATAGGTGAACTTTGTGCAACTGTCCCAAGATCAACCACACCAGTATGATCAGGAGAATTACCCTCCCAATGTGGTCAAAAGAAAGGTAAAAAACAAGCCTAAAGGGAACCCTGGATAGGGGGGAAGCAGTCAATAGCGCCCACCGCGACCCCGGCCTGGAGATAACTTCAACCAGAATTAGAACCAGGAGCCAAACAATGCTCAAAAGCAAGGCAAAATGCCACGTCTACGAACAAACCATTCTTGTTCGATATGTGGTGAGTACGGGCACTATACTCACCACTATCTCGAACTCCCTGAGCTTAAAAAGCTTTAGAGTAACCGAGGACAAGGAGGATCTTCCCATACAACTGCAGTCATGCAAGAAACCTTCCCCCATCAAGGAATGGTTAACACTCAGTAGAAAAACCCCAACGATTCCGAGAAAAACAACCATGAAATTTACATGGCTAGCAAAGAAATATTTTTTCAAACCCGGAATCGCAGCTACGACACCCCACCAGACACCGATTCAACAGGGGCTAGTACATCTGCGCTGACTACACCTTTGACCATTCCAAATATTGCTTTGTAACCATTGCCAAAAATGGTTAAAGGGCCTAATAGGTGAGCAGGTAACTACTCCAAAGCAGCCCACAATTACAGCATTGTAGACGATTTCGCCCAGTCACCTGTTGCTATGTCCACTTTGGAGGTACTGCAGTCGTGCCCAAAGCAGCGGAAAGCCCTACTTTCTGCCTTAGGTGCTGTCGACCCCACCGACATGCGCATGATGGCTTTTGATTTAGACAAAGCCACCCCTAGGCTTCCCTCCATGGTCGCCTTCCAGATACCAGTATCGGTACAGAATATCACTTTTCACCGATGTGTCATTGACGAGGGTGCATCTACATGCATCATGTCAAAGAATGTATGGCAGAAGTTAGGAGCCCCAGAACTCAAACCTTCCGTCATCACTCTCAGGGCATACGATGGTCGACCCTCGACCCCCGTTGGTCTCTTCCAAAATGTACCGGTCTGATTAGCCGGAAAAACGGTCCACATAGACATTGAAGTCTTGGACGCTCACTTGGATTACAATATACTCCTTGGGCAGAGTTACATGTACGCCATGTCTGCCATAACATCCTCCATTTTTCGCATCATGATGTTCCCCCACGAGGATCGAATCATTACAGTAGACCAGCCGATGCACACTAAAAAGCGTCCTTTGACCAAAACAGATATGGTTCTACCCTATGTAGACACAGCCACTGATGGTCTTGTACGGTATCAAGAATATGGCCCTGGCCAGTTCAAACCATCGTCTGTCCTAGGTTCATTCCTAGGAGATCCTCTTATTATCCCTGAGATATCACCCGATGCCACAGCGGCCCCGGTATGCATGATGTCCACATCAAGTACCGAGGTTATTCAGGACACAGACTCAAGTAGTAATGACATCGAGGCATCAGCTACTGCAGCCTCCATAGTCTATGCCGCCTCCCAAACTCCTTTCCTATACCCACCTCCTGGCTTTTCGTCCCAGCAGGTCTTGGCAACACTGGTACTACCCAACATACCATTGGCATTCCCAATGTGGTATCTTGTTCCCCCTCTAGGAACGCCAACTACCAATGTTACTGTGTTTGGGTTACATCCCCCCGATCCCGAGGAGCCCCAACCTACCCAAGTAGCAACCGAAACCACCCCCGCAAGGGAAATCCCCACTGCAAAACTGGCAACCACGATAAAGAAAATCACCAAGAAAGGAAAGAAAGTGGTGACCCCCTCCATACAGAGGGAGTCATCAGCCTGCGCTATATGTGATGTCATAGGACACCCTACTCACATATTAACGGAGTTAGACGAGTTAAAACCACTCCTCGGCTGCGAGGCAGGCACCTCAAAACAACATTCCCATAAAAAGGAACTTGCCACCAAAAGTACAGGCAAACTGCTGCGTACCAATCACGCATGCGCCCTCTGTGACACCTATGGGCATTATACCCACCACTGTCTAGAAATACCACGGTATAGGGATGCCTTACGTGCAGTCGAGTGATCCTATCAAAAGGATCCCTCCATCCAGGCATCTGGAAATGAATCGCGTACCATCCGGTACCTACAGGAGGAACGAAGGTCACCAAATCGACAACCATTTGTCCCTCCTCCACCCAAGCCACCATACACCAACCAGGGAAAAGGAAACCTGGTTGCCTCATCTTCTTGAGATTTAGGCACATCGATTACTGCAGATGGCTTGATCAGGTCTTTGACTTAAGGTCACCTAGGCAGCAGTAATCTGTATTTGGGGAGATCCTAGACGGGGGGCACTAACCGGCAACACCCTCCCCCATGATCTCAGTCTGGGGGCAACCACAACTGAAATCAAAACTAGGAGCCAAGTAATAACTCCCAAGCAAACATAAGCGATGCCACACATTCACACTCCTGAAAAAATAATTTTTTCAGCGCCGGCAGGTATGCACCCTCCCATATTCCTCTCCAAAATTCATGTTTTTCAATAATATTGGATGAAAAGAAGATGCTTTCACTTGAGGTAGTTGTTTTTTTAGGAATAACCCACAAACAATTCACAACACCCACCACCAAAAGTTCTGGAGTAGGTATCATTCTACCCTCAACATGATAGAGTCCTAGAAACTTTGCATATCCTGACATCATTTCTCCATCAAAAATAAACCCTAGGGTTCTCACACCCGACCACGTTTATCATCACCTCACCCTGCATATGATAAATGTCCTCGATGGTCGGTAGAGCCTCCCCTCCATGGCGATCTTCATCTCAAGTAGACCATACATCACTCCACAAAGTGACGCCATGGCCTTACCATTGTAGTCTGGGAAGCACCTCATGCCCATCCATATATCATGCATAAGGTCAAGTTCACCATTCCAACTCAACTTCCTTCCCGGATGACAAGGTTGTACAAGCAGAATGAAAGCGCTCCTCCACACACCGCATTTGGCCCACCATACCTCCATTAGCATTAATCCATCTGCGACATCTTCCCCTTCATCAACCCCACACATGAGACCAGCCAATGGGACCCCTACCCCCCAGCAAAACACCGTCCTCACACCATCAAGTGAGTGACCCTCTTTCATGTTTTGGGGTACCCGTCTCTGTGTTTTTTACAAACCAAACCCCATTATTTTATTCTTTTTGTACAAAAAGCACAAACAACACCCTTCGCCTCTTCGCCCTCATATTGCACTTTTTCCTCCCATGGCAGTAGTCCCCCATCTCCCTTGGACGAAGTATTTCATACCTTCCATGCACGCACCATTACGACAATCATAACCCGTTCATACCCGCCCTTCCCTTCAGAAAATACCTATGACTGCCGCCAAGCTGCTCAAATATACTTCGACCTCGGGCCACTGAATCCCCATCATTCATGTTCAGCCACCGCTCACCAACATGCCTATGTTAAACCCATTATGGTTCGGTTAAGGCTTCATTTTTGTCGACATCAACACCTCTTTTCCAAAAAGGAAGCGGTACCTTGGATGACCCCTCCCCATGTAAAGGGGTATCCTCGAGTGGCACTATGTGAGACATCATTTTCCATAGATGTCATCGATCCTCTTGACATTCGACTACAAAAAAAGCTTTCATGTCACGATGGTGTCGTACCTTACAACCATTTCACTTTGATCAAGATCCATCGAAGACCCGTGCCTTTATAAGCGTCTCTGACAACAATGCTTACACGGGAAGGTCCTAGCTAGTACATATGCATACATTGCGCAGTGATCTGCCATACCAAGATTACGCATATGGGTACCACATTCCACCTATCATCAAAGAAAAAATGCCCCTGAGGGCGTCAGCAGTCGTCATCAACAACCACCAACATCACTACCACAGTAGTGACACAGATAGCACATGTATCTGTCAATTTTGTTTAACTAGCCATAGCATCACGAGCATGGGACATGCCCGCCTCGTTGAAATTTTACAAACATATTTTGTCTACTTGCAGGGGGTCCCCTAGGTAGTGGTTATCTCGGACCCAGTGCAAGATGTTGTCCTTCTACACGCATGGCTCGCTCTCTCTCTCTCTCTCTTTGCGTACGATACATAAAAGAAACTATAATGTATTTTGGCTATAAAGTTCTTCCTAGACCTCACACATTAGGGGGAAACTGTTAACACTGGAAAATTGTACAGCAGAAAACAACATCAAGTAATGTCAAGCCCAAGGATTTATAGGACAGGGATACATTATGGAATCAAAAATATTAAGAATCTCTAAGGTTTGGAGCAATTCAAGATTGAACTAGTCATAAATTCCCGAATGCGCACTTTTTTCTTCGAGAAGAGCACCTTCTGCGCGCACTGGAGCCCGATAAGCATGCATTCCTGGAAATGGAAAAAAGTCCCTTTCTGGGACCACAAGAAAGCAAATGATAGTTTCTCCTTATGTGAAAGCCGCCTAAGGATAGCACCAGCGCCTCCTTAGGCCTTGTGTGAGCACACAAAAGCATATTTCAGCCCACAATGGAATATTGCCCCTCCCTTGGGTCACTATCCACCATGTACCAAGGGAGGGAAGGAGGTTCGAAAGCTCAACTATATAAACCCTCAAAGAGATGAATAATGTGTGAGCACAAGGTTATGCTGGCCAAAGTTGCCCAAGCAACACCAACTTTTTGTGTGAACCAAGGAGAAGAAGCTGAAGAAGAGGACTCAATTGTTGGCCACCCAATAATTTCAGTCCATTGCAGCAAAGAGAGAGAGTTGAACTGCGTTAGAAGGCAGCACTTGAAGGACAAACATCCTTGCTTCGGGTCTTAGAGCCACTGCCTAGGCCCTTCGGCAAGTGGGTAAGATTTGTATTCATTCCAAGCATTCAATGAGAAGAAGGCCATCGAGCCGTCGTTTACCTTGTTATTTTTTGGAACTCTCTATTTAGCTTCTTTTTGTGTTTTTAGTTTTACTTTTTAACAGAGCATACTTAAGTGTATTACTTCATTTTAAGTCTTATACTTCTGAGCTCCCCCCAGATATTGCCTGTTACTTATGGTTTAGAGAAAATCCACATTCTCTAGATGCGTGCGATTTTGTACACCCATGTGTTGAATCCACCACAGCAATGGTGATGTCTTCTTAGGGGATGATGAGAAGGCCATAATCGTCAGACGTGGAAAATTCAAGCTGAAGCTTCAAGGTGGAAGGATTAGAACACTTCCTGGTGTTCTACATATTCCTGCATTGGCCAGAAATCTGATTTCTGTAAGAAATATGGATGATGCAGGTGTAAAAACATTGTTTGAGAAAGATACTTGCAAGATCGTCCGGGAAGCATTAGTATTAATGCGGGGAGTTCGAATGTAACTCTGTACAAGCTTTAGGATATTAATGTTATTAATGGGTGCAACAGTTCTGTGGTTCCTGAAAGTGGAGGAAATCCTAGCAGTCTCTGGAGAAAAGACCATGCTATGGCATCAAAGGCTTGGACATATTGGAGAGAAGGGCCTTTGGATATTGCATGGAAATGGTATGGTAGAAGGTATGTCTAATTGCTCTTTGGATTTTTATTTTTGTGAACATTGTGTATATGGGAAGCAGAATTAGGTGAGTTTTCCTTCTAGTGCTAAGAGGGCGAGCAAGATATTAGAGCTTGTGCATGGTGATGTGTTTGGACCTGTGTCGGTTCCATCACTGGGAAAGTCTATGTACTATGTTTCATTCATATATGAATTCTTAAGGACTACATGGATATATTTCTTGATGAGGAAATCTGATGTCTTTGACAAATTTAAATAATTTAAGGCTCTGGTGGAAAACCATACAGAGAAGAAGATAAAGGTGTTGAGGACAGATAATGGTGGAGAGTTCTGCAAGAAGGAATTTGAAGAGTTCTATAAGAAGTGTGGTATAGCACGACATAAGACTAATCCATACACACCTCAGCAAAACAGAGTTGCAGAAAGAATGAACAGAACGTTGATGGAAAAGGCAAGAATCATGCTCAATGGTATCAGGTTAGGATAGGAATTCTGGGCAGAGGCAGTGTAGACTGCATGTTCCCTGGTTAATAGATCACCTTCATCAGCATTGTAGGATAAGACTCCACATGAGGTATGGACTGGTAGGAAACCCTCTCTTTCACATTTGAGAGTATTTAGATGTGATGCATATGTACGTGTTCCAAAGGAGAAAAGGACCAAGTTGGATAATAAATTTGAAAGGTGCATCTTTATTGGGTATGAGGATGACTTAAAAGGTTACAAGCTTTGGAACCTAGAAATAAGGAAGGTTGTGTACAGCCGAGATGTGGTGTTTAGAGACATGAAATATTTTGTTATACATGAAGTCCTACCAAAGGAACCTGAGAAGATAGAGTTTGAGCTAAAGGATGATGAATCCGACTCTACAACAGAAGAAGATTCAGAAGAGGAAGAGCCACAAACTCCAGCTGTGAGAAGATCAGTTTGGAAAAGAACGCAACCGGAAAGGTATAGTCCATCTGAAATCTGTTAAAATTTTTCTTTAACTATCACTGATGATGATCCTAGAACTGTTAGGGAGGTAGTGGATTCAGTGGATGGAAAACTTTGGAAGGAGGCGATGGTTGAAGAAATGGCATCCTTGCACAAAAATGAGGCATGGGATTTGGCGGAGTTTTTGGATGGAAGGAATCCCATCGGGAGCAAACGGGTGTTTAAGAAGAAGATGAATGTAGAAGGAAAGGTGGAGAAATACAAAGCTTGGTTGGTAGCAAAAGGTTATTCCCAGGTGTTGAGAATTGATTTTGGTGATATTTTTTTTTTAGTTGCCAAGGTTACTTCTATTAGATTACTTTTATCTGTTGCTGCTGCATTTGATTTTGAGGTAGAACAGATGGATGTGATGACAACATTTCTTCATAGGGATCTGGAAGAGGAGATCTACATGAACCGACCTGAAGGCTTTGAGGTGAAGGGTAAGAAATAACTGGTATGTAGGTTTAAAAAGTCTCTGTATGGGTTAAAATAGTCACCAAGGATGTGGTATCAGAAATTTGATACCTATATACGAGGACTTGGCTTCACCAGAAGCAAAGAGGATCATTATGTTTATTTTAAATTAAATGGTGACTGTGTTATTTATTTGGTCTTGTATGTGGATGATATGTTGCTGATTGGAAATGACAAAGAAATTATCCAAGATTTGAAGACCCAATTATTCTCCAAATTCGACATGAAGGATCTTGGCGCTGCAAAATATATTTTGGGCATGGAAATTAAGAGAGATTGGGCAAAGAGGAAGCTCTGTTTAAACCATAGGAAGTATGTTGATACTATATTTTAGAGGTTCAATATGAAAGATAGTAAACCGATGAAGGTTCCTATTCCTGTAGGTGTAAAGTTATCTGCTGAACAATGTCCCAAGACATAAGATGAAGAGGATGACATGTCCCGTGTTCCATATGCAAGTGCAGTGGGTAGCCTGATGTATGCAATGGTCTATACTAGACTAGACATTGCACTTGCAGTGGGAGTATTGAGCAAGTTTATGTCAAAACTAGGGAATGAGCATTGGACAACAATGAAGCAGGTTTTCAGATATTTGCGTGGCACTAGTGATTATGGTTTGTGCTACCAGGGAAGACCAGGATTGGACAAAGTTTTGGACATCTGTGGTTTTGTTGATGTAGATTGGGCTGGAGACCTGGACCAAAGAAGATCTACAAGTGGGTATGTGTTTAGCCTATTTGGAGGTGCAGTCAGTTGGATGAGAAAAAGACAGTCTGTAGTGGCTCTTTCAACTACAGAGGCATAATACATGGCAGCCACTCATGCAAGCAAGGAAGCAGTTTCGTTGCAGAGATTATGTTCAAGTATGGGGTTGGTGCAGCGGGCTATAAGGATAGACTGTGATAGCCAAAGTGAAATTTTCTTGTATAAGAACCCTGCTTATCATTTAAAGTTAAAGCACATTGATGTTCAATATCACTTTGTGAGAGATATGGTTGAGGATAAAAGGGTGTTGATGGTAAAGTTGGACACTTTGAAGAATGTTGCAGATGCATTGACAAAGAATATGAGCACTCATAAGTTCTCTTGGTGTAGATAAATAATGGGTGTTGTAGAGCTGGGCTAATTACTAAGTTCTCCTGTGGCCCCCTGTGGAAGGAAAACAACAAGTGGGAGAATGTACCCCCCTTGTTCGGGGTCTCCCTAGGAATTTTTTTTTTGGACCCTATTTTTCGGTGGGCGAACCCGTCGACGGTTTTGTGCATGGGTTTGCACATGGTTTTGGGGCATGATGGTTTTCGGCCCTTGGTATTTTGTAGATCCGGTCAAGGGAACTACGATTATGTCCTAATCCAGGGCTAATGGATTGGGGTTTATGTATGCTTCGAAATGTATATAGATGTGTTGTAACAATAAAAGGCATATAATGAAAAATCAAGCTGGTAGTCCCAATTTGTGATCCAGGGGAAAATATCTGTGTATATTTGTTTTATGTTTTATGCTCTCGCTATTGTTTATTTTCTATTTTTAAGATTCGTTTGCAGATAATTTATGTACAGGGTTAAAACCTACAGAAATGGCGTTCTCCTCTTCAGCTTGGTGTCCACCATTCTCCACAAACTTGTCCAAAAATATCCAAGAAAATGAGAGTCTCGATCAAACACAATGGATGTGGGCAGCTCAAAGTGGACCCATACAAATTGAAAGAAGTGATGACCAGTCTGCTCTATAGTGACCTACTTTTTATAAGGCATTAAGACACACATTTTTCTAAATCGATCCACAACTACATACAAATAGTCATGACCTCTCCTAGACAGGAAAACCACCTACAAAATCCATTGACACACTTTCCCATGGATGACTTAGAACATGAAGTGGTGTGTAGAGCCCTAATTTTATATTAGCGGGCTTGAAAACTGAACACAACACACATCCCTTTAAATATAGAGTCATAATATTTTTCATGTGGGGACAATACTTTTTTTTTTGTAAATGACACAAAGTCTTTTCAACACCCAAATGATCTGACACAAGAGAGGTATGTTCCTCTCTGATTACATGTATCCTTTCATTGGTGGGAATACAATTTTTTTCCAACATGGTACAAATTTTTTCCCTGCAAGTGATAATTATCCACCCGTGATCCATGCGTTAGTTTTGCATAAATCACCTTAATATCATCATCATAAGCATACTTTTCAGCATATCTTTCAAAATATAGAGAAGCATTTTGAAAAACTATAAATGCATAAATAGGAGGGCGAGAAAGTGTATCTCCCACTTTGTTGCTGGTGCCCTTCTTGTATTTTATTACTAAGTGAAACTGCTGGAGGAATCCCATCCATTTGAAAAGACGTGCATGTTGAAGCTTGGTCTATGACTGAAGTTACTGCAAGCACTTGTGATCTGTGTGATTGATGGTATCCTTGCCGATCAGGTAGTTCTTCGACTTCTTCACACTTTGAACCAAGGCACACAACTTCTTGTCATATGTGGGATAGTTCACAACAGCTTGGGAGAATGTCTTCAAATGGTAACATGCAAGTTTCCTTTGCTGCATCAATACTTCCCCCATGGCGTATCCACTAGCATTTGTCTCGATCTCAAAAGGTTGTTGGAGGTCTGGTAAGGCCAAGACTGGTGCAGTAATGATCTTTTATTTCAGTGTATAAAAGGATTTTTGTTGCTTTCCTCCCCACTTAAAGGTTTGCTTCACACTCGTCAATGCATGTAAAGGGGATGCAATGACATAGAAGTTGGCAATGGACCTTCTCCAATATTGTATTGCACCCAAAAATATATGAACCTATGTAACATTAGTGGGTTTAGGCCACTTTACAATCACATCAATTTTAGAAGGATCTATTTTAAATTGTCCACCACCACAATGTGACCCAAGTAAACCAAAGAGCTATTACCAAATTCACACTTAGACATATTGACATAATTTTTTTTTTGTAAAACATCAAGAACCTTTTTAACACGACTCACATTATCATCCCATGTCCTACTATAAAAAATAATGTCATCAAGATACACTCTACAAAATCATCAAGAAAAGGACTGAAAATTTCATTCATCACCCTCATGAATGTTGTCGAAGCATTTCATAGTCTGAATGGCATCACTAGCCATTCAAACAACCCTTTCTTAGTTTTGAATGCAATCTTCCATACATCCTGTTCTGCAATCATGACCTGATGATAATCATTGCGCAAGTCAAGTTTTGTGAAATAGACACCATTTTTCAATTGATATAATAAATCATCAATGTGAGGTAGAGGGTGTCAATTCTTCACAATTTTTTTTTGAGTGCTCTGTAGTCCACACACATCCTCCATGTGCCATACTTCTTTGGCACCAACACAATAGGTGAAACACATGGAGAATAACTTGGTCTTATGACCCCTTGGTTCAAAAATTCTTGCACCTGTTTCTTTATCTCCTCCATCTCAAGGCTAAAAACCTGTACATACCAATGTTGGGTAAAGGGGAATCCTGCTGCAAGTGAATCTCATGTTGGATCTAACGATTTTGAGGCAACCCACTTGGTTCCTGAAAAAGGCCATCACAGTTAGAGACAATTTCACACAATTCATTTTTATGAGTGGGATCACATCCTTGGAAAGCATCAGATGTCTCAACATATTTTTCTCTCACAACCATGATCATGCACCCTTTGTTGGAATTCACCAACCTATTCATTTGACCTACACTTACAAGAATGTAACTGACTTTGGTATGATGAGATCTAATAATGTATTCCACCTCATCTTTTGTGATATGATACTTGTTTTCATGGTGAAAGAAAAATTCTTTCCTGTCATACAAATATGGACTCCCAAATACCATGCCATATATATATAAAGGCACAACATCAAAATCAACCTCGTCTACTAGTTTGGATGTAATAAAAAATCTAGCATTACATTGTTTGGTTACAGGTAATTTGGCTTTATCACACACTGAACCAAGAGGGTAAGGTTTCATATGAGGCTTGGTTTCTAATCCCAATTTCTTAACCAATGATTCTTAAATCAAATCTACTTGTGAACTTGGATCAAACTAGGTTTCCACTTTATTATGTTTCATTACTCTAATGTGGAACAATTCAGTCTTCTTTCGTTAGTATGAAGAGAAAGGTTACCTTGTATGCCCATTGTTGTGATCTGTGTTTCATCACCATAATCAGATCTAAGATCCTGATGTACGGTTGCCACTGTCTTTTGCTTGTTCTTCCAACCAAATCACCTTGGTTTAACCACTGGATGAAACTTCCAACATTGTTCATAATCATGGCCTTCCTTCTTGCAACGTGTGCAAGATGGCTTTGCTCCTTCCTCCTTCTTAGTTGTAGCTGACTTTTTGTCCTTTCCCTTGCATTTTCCTTTGAACTTGCCATTATGAGGTTTGAAAGATGATTTTTTTGATTTCTCTTCTTTATCATTCTTGCCCTGCTTTCAAGGTGAATGACCTTCACACTGGCTGCATCAATAGTAGTAGGCTTAAACAATAACAAAGATTGTTTGATGTAACTATGTAAATCACCAATATACTTTGTGAAGCTTTGTACATTTTAACCCTTTCCTTGTCTCAAATATTTCCATTCCATTAAAGCCTTTTATCGATAACCCAAAGGATAAAACAAATATTTTAATGAATAAAAAAATTTGAACCAAGAAGGAAGGAGATTACCCAAATCCTTTCTGCCTTTCTGCAACTTTCTCTCCCCCCACCTGAGAGCAGTGCCACTCATCCGAAGAGATGTTAACTAGATCTTCGGCTCATATTCCTTGATCTGCTGAATCTTGCAATAAACCTCGATATGTCTAATCCAATTTTTTAGTTTCTCTTCATTACATTCTCCATTATATGTGTGAAAATCAAAATTTACATCTAGCTTAAAAAATGGTTTCTTATATGCATTTCTATGATGCCTGTTAGAATGATGAGAAGAGGAATAAGAAGAACTTTCACTAGTGGATGGAGAGGGAGGAGGCTCTTCTCTTCCACGTCCATGGTGTACCGATGCATGATCATCAGGCTCTTTCTTCTCATGCTTGATTGTCTTCTCATATTATGCAAACAACTTGTCAACTTTCTCTTCCATGGTGAAGAATATCTTGCGATTATTTCACTCTTCTTCTGCTCGTGAATCCTCATCTTCCATGTTTTGTCTTCATGGTGCATGCCCTGCTTTGAGATCAAAGGATTTAATTTTTCATTCACCTCTTTGTAGCTTGTTCTTGGTTAGCATTCATTCATGTAACTCACATCAAGAAGACCTGCTCTGATACCAAACTTGATCCAGATATTTTAAATTTAAGGATGCATAAAAAATTGCATATAAAAGTTCATATTAACCAAGTATCTTAACACATGAAAAATAAGAAAAAACCATAAATTAACCATGACATCAAAGGCACACAAACAATTTTATTACGAAGTTCACCCAATGTGGGCTATGTCTCTGGGCCCTGCTCAAAGTGGGGACACCTTCTTTCATTTAAGTGGCAACAAAGAAATGAATTACAATCAAATTTACAAAAATGACCCTTATACCTCCATTTTTTTATGATGGCATAAAATTGGAGACCTCCGCTGGAGAAATAGACTACACAGTTGGATTCCTGGTGAGAAAACGTGGAAAAATGATTATAAACTTGTCAAATTCTAACATTGGCACCTTTGGCACTCCAAGGGAATCTTCTCAACATCTAGAAATATTCCTCACTCAAGGTTATGACCCTCCCGACCGCTCAGGGTTCCGTTGGTCTGCCCTCCAATAGTCTAGTTGAATGCATTTGATGAGGGTTTAAGTAACATTGGCACACAGAGCCACCAACGTATGACCCGTTGGATCGTTGGTGGCGGTGGCACGTTGCATAAGGGAGGTACCCGTTTGAAATTTATTGCATCCCATATATGGCTTGTAATTTGTGTTAATATGGCGGTTTTTTTTTTTTTTTTTTTTTTGTGAATTAAATAGAATGTGGGACGACTCGATTGGCGGGCCGACCCACATGGGTCGGGCGGGTTCGATCCCATAACACATAGTATGGTGTTAAGTGTTGGGTCGGACAGAGCCTTCGGCCGGTGGCCCGCCCACCCATTACCACATGTTTATATATATATATATATATATATATATATGGTTTGGCCCAGTTGGCCGGGTTTGACCGCTGACCAACCGACCTTTTAATATTTTTATCTTTTATTTTTTATATATAGTTCAATGATTCAAAAATTTCTTACCGAATTTTAAGGGATATTAGACATATTAAAGAGGTGATAAATTCGCCCATTCCTGTGACCAGAATCCATGCGTTGGGACTCTGTAAAATTGTTGCCTCGTTAGTGACTGCCACTTGGCATAATTTGACCAAAAATTTGACTAGTTATAACTTGAGCATACAAACTCATATTTGAGTGTCGTTCACATCGTTGGAATCAGGGCGAAGAGAACTATGATCTAGTCTTAGTTTCACTTGCATCTGATGATTTTTATTTTTAAGCTATTTTCAATGCCACTTCTATTTCTGGATCCACTCAGATCATCTGAATTTCCCCCTGAGAAAGCCTCTTCTAGTGTAATCATGCCCAAAATTTGATGAGGACTCCAGTTCTAAAAATAGACTATTATGTTGCATGTTTTAGCCCACAAATGCAGAGATAGGACTTGGTCATGAAACATTGCCCTCGTTGCTCCCACAATGCTATGATTCTTTCTCTCAGCCACCCCATTCTACTGTGGTTTGTGGGGTGCTATTAACTCTTGATGAATGCCTTATTTCACATAGAAAAATTTAATTTCATTTTACATGTACTCACCTCAATTATTTCTCCTACCTTCTTTCCAATTTATTTCTCAACCAATGCCTTAAATTATACTAACTTGGATAATGTCTCATCTTTATTTTGCATGAAGAAGATCCAACACTTTCGTGAGAAGTCATTAATAAAAATGACGCAATATTTGTGTCTAGAAGTGGAGGCTATCAAGAAAGGTCCACATATATCAGATTGGATCCTTTCCAAGGCTACATGTGCTTTGCTGTCCCGATCATGGAATGTGGATTTTGCATACTTCCCCAAAGTACTTCCTTTGCATACATCATGCTGCTCAAGTGATCCTTTAGGGAGGCCACTGGTTATTTGTTGCATAATCTTCAAGGTGCCATGATGCAAATGCCCAATCCTTCTATGCCAAAGTTCACCGACATCGTAGCCCTGCACTTTCTCTACCTTGGTGCTTAATGCAACATATTCTTCCACATATAGCTTATGCAGGTTCATCACATGAACCTCAATCTGCTTCACATGTCTCATGGATATGTGTCTCTGGAATGATTTCCCTTTGCTGAAGATCACAACATAACCACGGTCTTCCAAAACTACAACAGATATGAGATTTTTCTTTAGGACCGAAACAAACATGACATCCTTGAGTCTGAGAGGGGAGCTAAAATCCCTCTGAAAGGTGACTGAATCAATATCGGTCATGATATACCTTTTGTCATCCCCCATCTCAAAGTGCATATGCAAATATTTCTTCTCCAAGTCATTGAAAAACTTTCTACAACCTATCATGTGGAACGATGCACTTGAGTATAAGTACCACATGCTCCCCATCATTGTGTTGGACATGCATGTGATAAGAGTAAAGTCAAGATCAAACTGTGAAGCCAAGGCTTCACTTGTTGCTCATACCGAAGTCTTCTTGCTTTCCTTTTGGTGTGGAAACTTCATGGCATAGTGCCCAAATTCATGACAATGGAAGCATTAAATTTGTGACAAATATTTCTTCTTCACCCCTTGGCTGGATTCTAGTTTGGTTTGATATTTCTTCCCTTTTCCCTTCTTTCCCTTTCTAACCAATACAATTTTTTCTTCATCCTCACCCTTGGATGAAGTTCCATCTTTGGTATTTCACCTTATTTCCTCTTGTACCAAATCGGACCATAAGTGTTCCCAATCAGGTAGTTTCTCCCTCCCGTTCACCGAATCTTCATAGCTATGATAGCTCTTGGGAAGGCCTAGATGGGCTAGTATTACCGAATCATTATCTAAAATAGTAACACCAACTCCTGCAAGTTCATCACAAACTTGTGTGAACCTTCTCAGATACTATTGAATAGTGTCATTCTTTTGCATATTGATATTTCAAAGTTTATCCTTAAGTGTTAGCTTCCTGTTGTCACTACTATTCTGGAACAGATCTGTCAGTGCCTACCAAATTTCGTAAGGAGTTTCTTTCCCATGGAGATTGGTGATAATGTGGTCCCTTACTCCCTCTAATACTATTCTCCTCACCTTGGATACATATTTATTCAACTGGAAATATTTTGGGAATCATATGCTCGTGGTTTTGCAACATTTTTCTTGATTCATTCTAGTCATCCATTGTCATCTAATACTGCCTCCATGCGATCCTTATATTTGATGAAATTAGAGGTGTATTCCAAGGCATACTCTAGCCTTAGCCCATTGAAGGTCATCTTCTCTGCTCTGAAGATATCCTACTACAATGAACTACAAATTTGAACCTCTTGAGAAACAAATTTGAAATTCTTTCTCCAATGTGAATCCTGATTTGATATCTTGTAGAAATTATGTTGTATATTTGCAACTTCTCATGAAGTTTTAATCAAAATCACAAGACATAAACCTACTCTACTGCTCTGAGAAATTGAATTCCTAATTTATAACATCAATCATAAACATGAAATTATAAGTAACACACATGCACACAATATGTTTTCCAGGGGAAATCAATCTGTTAAAAACCCCTTGCCTAGCATTAATATGATGAGCAGAGATGTATAACAATTTTATTTCTCAACTAAGCACAACCTACAAGTGAATAACATATCTCTCCACTCACTGATAAGCTCTGACCCAGACTTAGTCAATTTCCGCCTCTGCTTGAGCCCCTATTTCCTTGTGCAATTCCTTAATAAATTAGGCCCCTATTATTTAGGAATTTATCCAAAATGGATTTCTCAATTCCCAAGGTTGATAATTTGACTGCATGCAACACTTGTACACTCAAGACTAGTCTACAATTGATGTTACATTGCCTTGGAATCTTCACCATAGTTGGGTAACTCGAATTCTCTACATGCACAAGCTATTTTGGGTTGATTGATTAGTTAACTAGATGATCAATGAGTTAGACTGAAGTCCCAATGCACAATTGAACTTCCACTAGTTCCTCCAACTATTGGAACTAGTTTAACTAGAAAGACCTTGAGATAACTGACCCTGATTACTACAAATTATCAATCACATAAGCTTAACTGAACTCTAATTATTCCAAATCGAATTTACTGAGTAAACTGGGTGACACAATCTATGTCACATAATTTAACTGCATCCAAGTTGTTTGTTGATATGGAAATTCATTTTTTCTCAATTCAATCAAGTGAAAATCAAATTGAGAATTTCTCGATGCATTTTTCAACATTATGAGAGGATTCCATGGTTAAAATTTTAGATTTTTATTTATTTATTTTATTTTTATTTTTATTTATTTATTTATTATTATTATTATTTATTTATTTATTATTATTATTATTTAAAAATTTTAAATTATTTATTTATTTATTTTTATTTTATTTTATTTTATCTTATTTATTTATTTATTTTCTTTTTTCGAGCAGTATTCGGGTCGTAAATCAACATTCCTTTAGCAATGTGTTTTATTGGCAAATGGGGTAATTCACACCAATTAATCGACTTGATCTTGGCTTGGAGTTAAGCCAAACCATATCTGGGTTTTTATGGGTTTGGTGTGAGGAGATCTAGGTTAAAGTTTCATAATTTTCTGAGCATTTTTAAGGGTAGAAAATCTAGTTCTTATTTAACAACAACAATTATATTTTCTAGGCAGTGCGAGCTACCTGTTTGGGTCATTTCCAACGCTTGGGTCTACTTAATTTCACCTGGGTTTTGCATGTATCCAGTGTGGTATCATATTTATTTATGCTATAAGTGTTTCCAATTCATCTGCAAAGTGTTTTACAAAAGCACCGCTTGTCAACTGTTTATTAAAATTTCTCAAGAAAGTTTTTATTTTAAGTTAGTGAGAGAGTACGGTGAGTCTACATGAGGTGTTCATATTATGTAATTGTTGAGTGTGCCTGTGAGGGATGAGTATGTCTTAATGTGAGAGGTCTATGCGTTGAGTTATTTGGCCATGTAATGAAAAGTTTATTGTTGTCCCGTTGAGTGGATAAGGTATTATAGCTTGATGTCCTTGTCATCATTAAACTAAAACATGGATCAAACCTTCATAAATTCCCTTTATAAATTAGCAATAGAAATCAAAAAATCATTTTACAATGGGATACTTACTATGCTACAACAAGAGCATCCACAGAAAGAGCATGAGATGGCACCCAAAATCTATGCACTTGGGACATACTTGAGATTCACGGGGGTTATATTAAAATCCCTCCACAAATTGAAAAAAAAATGCTTCACTCCTCTCCAAGGTGGATCAATCAGATGGGAAGAGCTTGATTTGGGCTCTAAAACTAGCCATGCTTACCTTAGTACAACCTAAGTGTTGGGAGCACCCTTGTTTAGGAGTCAAAATTCCAGTTTCCTCTTGTCTTAGTAGTATCATGATGCTAACCACACATATACCCGCTTATAGTAATGACATTATGAGGAGAGTCTTCAAGCTGATAGTGGAGAACTTCCGAGATTTAGATAACAGTGAGGGCTCTACCTTTGGGAAGAGGCTAGAGATTCTAGAAGTCATGGCCTTGGTTAGATCTTATGACCTTGCATTTGAGTTGGAGTGTGGTGACTTGATGTTGTATATGGTCTAATGCTTGTTCAACATTAGGAAACATTATCTTGACATGGTCATAAAACACATGCAATCCATTTTTTCCTAATGTATGGGAGTCCATGATGCCATTTGTAGGTGGGTGTAGTATAAATTGTTTTCCATTTGAAGGAGAGAACAATTGGTCTCACCTGCTTCTTATGAACTAATCGAAAGGTTGGTTAAGCAGAACATTTATTTATTTATAAGACAATTGACCCAGGAGGAGTTGCAGAGGATTGGTGGTGACAAACCATGCAACAAAAATGGGCTAAGGAGGAAGGGTCTTTGCTTCATTTGCAAGGAATCTTAGGGACCTGACCACTCATGCTTGAGTGACACCGAGGAGATGATAAAGGTAGAGTAGGATGATATTCCTTCCAACTTTTAGGATGAGGATTATTCTTTGTATGAGTCCATGGGGTCATACGAGGATGCCTATGGGGAGCATGAGCAGTCATGTGGAGTTGCTGATAACATGCCATATTTATATTTCGGTGTGTATGAAGAGTAGTCAATGGATCTTATGGGAGACATTAAGGGCGACGAGTCACTAGTGAAAATTTAGAATGAGTATCATATGATGGAGCATGAGTCAGTTGAGGAGGATGTTATACAAAATATGCATGATGAGCCTTTTATGGAGATACAGTTGGAGGTGTAGAAATTTATATAACTGATATGTTATACATCCGAGATTCTCCTGATCACACACTATCTGACTTCATGCACAATACAAAATCTCTTCTACCATTGATCATTAATTGTGGAAATAAAAACAATCGCATGCGCACATTAAAACCATAAACATTCACACATATGAACACAATATTTTATGGGAAATATTAAAGCTGAAAAACCCCAACTATCTGTATATTATATGTCATAGAGATCATGTAACAATCATTATACAAAGCTCCTCACAAGCCCTCAGTACAATCTCCAATTGCTACACACTAATCAGGTTCGATCTAGAAAAACACATGCTCCAATCTTTGCCACCTGCTAGCCTGCCTCGACTGCGCAATCACTGCTGAAGAATGGCTTTGAATGAACTCGAATTGGTCCAGCCTTGCTCACACAATCCTCTTTGGCATCTCCAACCACTGTGTGTTGCAAATCATGCAACACTATAGTCACAACTGATAGTCACACTGCTCTTTCACCTACCTCTTCACTGGTCTCCACTGAAACTGTCCATGCATTGTAGTTAACTGATGTATTCTTTAGTTGATTAATGAGTTAATGATTAGTGAATTAATTAATAATTAATTCACACCACTCTCACTAGTGTATCAATCAGTTAGACTAGATACAACTAGCTCAACTATGTTTAACTCAGTTAAACTGAACACAACTCCATCAACTACCTCAATAACTCCACCAAACTCCGTCACATGAGTTCTAACTGAAGTATCCATGCAATAGCTCCACTTAACCCTCAGGAATAGCGTAATTCCTTCTGTCAGCTCCTGTGCCACATCTATGCACTTAACTGAAGTGCTCCAAGAGAATAAGATAATGTTTAGAGTCCAAATATTATTAAGAGCTAATAATATTCGATATATCTATTTTTAGACTGGCAATCTAAAAATAGATTCCACCCAATATGTCTAAAAATAGAAGTCCATCTATTTTTCCAACTTGACCAACCATCCACAAATAGCATCCTGCAACTCATAGAATATGATCTACATGTCTAAAAATAGACATAGTCTAAAAATAGACTTGCGCCAAAAATAGCCTGCGGGCCCACTTAGTGAAGGCGACTCTTTTCACTAAGCTCATCATCTTGTTGCAATCTCAACAGGAGGTTCATGTTGAGCCCATCATAGAGGAATATAAACAACCATATTTTGGACCAGCCATTGATGAGGAGCATACAAATGCATAGGTAGCCAACATAGTTGTTGCACTTTCAATTAGTAGTTTTTGGGAGAAGATTGAGCATTTCGAGACTAATCTTATGGTGTTGAAATAGAAGATCCAAACAGTCCACGACACCATCTTGCAGCAGAAAAATAAAATTGAAGAGCTTATAAGGGTGTGTGCTGAGTCAATATACAAGTTGTCTAATGTTGAGGGGAGGTTGAGGGTCCTAGCGAGGCAGCAAGAGGACTACACTTGGGAGTTTCAGAGAAACCCTCTCCAAGAGTACCTAGATAGATCTTGCAACATAGATTATACACTCTTGTCCATTATAGAGATATGGGTAGGGTTTCTTGGACAAATATTGTTGATTAACTAGGAACAACAACATGAGTTGAGCATGGACCAACATCATCCTAGTATACTTGTTCCATGAGCAAGAGCCCATGCGTTCAATCCTTCCCACAGGATGGATGGGAAGGATTGGCGGGAGATCATGAGTTGGTATCCTATTGATGGAGAAATATTTTTATTCAGGGACATAGTTCAATGAGAGCCCTTAGGGGTGAGCGACACTGCATGTTTCAGTTGGCAGTGGGATTGACCTTTGTTTAAGTCAGGGGTTGGACTGGAGAGAGGTGATGAGTTGGAATTCTAATGGTGGAGTAACATATATGGTCAGAGACAAAGAAAAATTCGTGCCATGGGGGATGGACAAAGATGATTTGTGATGGTGCTTTTGGGATCTAGGTGGATCCATGGATGGTGGGTTGAGTTAGCAGTTTGTTTGGGATCCGGGTATTGAGGGAGCCATTTGTGATTGATTAGCTTAAGGCATGTTGTGGTACAATGGTTCATTTGGGATCCTAATATCAGTTTGAAAATGCCTTTGCGGTGAAAAATTACATATTACTTGAGAGAAATAAATCTTGGGGTGAGAGGATTTGTCATATCCCCATTTTTATTTTCCTCTATAGTAAAACCAGGGTGGATTTTCAAGGCACAGGATGGCCAGGTCATGGGAGCAGTTTTATGTAATCGGGGGTTCCAGGGGGGTTTTGAGGAGATTTTACGGGATTCTATGGCATTCAATTGGAATATTATACCATATGCATAACTTGTCTTTCATTGCGTTGCATTCTCACAAATTTCGGAAAACAAGTTTATTATTGAGTCTAACTTAATTAATTTTTCTTGAGGTGGAGATTCAGGAGAAATATTTGATGGAATACCTCAGTGTAATAACCCGTTGGAACCCAATTGAGAATATCTATAGGATGGGATGCTGATAGGTGAATTCTAGTGGTTGGAGAGAGTATGGTGGGATATTTACTATTTTCCCTGATTAAAATGGCTTTAATTAGTCATTTAATTAAGGAAAAATAATTAATTTGAGGAAAAAGGCCGAAAGTGACTTAAGTGAAATAAAATAAGACTAAAATTCACTTAAGATAAATTCAATGGAGGAGATTCTATTAATAATAACAATAATAAAATAAGATGATTCTAGATGATTGCAGATCTATCCATCAAATCTATAAAAGAGGCGAAGGAAATCATTTAGAGACATCTTGGAGTTGAGTATTTGTTTCTTGTGTAGAGGTTTGGAGAACTGAGAGTTCCTAACTTCAACTGTAGCCATGGGATGAAAACCCTTGGGTGATGCTGTGAGAGTGGGCGAGAACCCTTCTCTCCCCTTGGTGAATTCATCTAGAATTCATAGGAGAAGCGAACAATTTAGCTTTATTTTGGAGACCAGTGCAGTATTGTTGCAGATTTATTGAGTGGCCATTATTTCATCCATTTCCATATTATCGTACTAGCATATGATATATGTTGCTTATAAATATATAAGGTTGAATTCTTCTGCACATTTATATTTTTCATTCTTCAGTTGCAATTTATATTTTCAGTTGTTGATGTTGATTTATGGTTCAAATTGTGCACATTTTTTATTTAAAATAACGGCAAAATTTCTGAAGCAATATCCAACAAATTTATCATTTGGTACATTACATTTTCCTAGTGTATCACTATCAATGTTAATGAATCGACCTATAAAATCTCGAATATCTTATAAGATCTCTACCCAAATCCATTAAAGGGGTAAATGTTGAGATTTTGGTTAACATCGGGTGTGCTATAGCTCCGAAATTTTGTGGAGGGGATAAGACACATGAGATCTCAAAAACCAAGAAAGCGTTTGGATAAATTTCATCTGGTGTTGAAGTAATTCAAAAAAATTATTTATTTTAATGAGGACCCTAAGTCTAACTTAGGGAATTAGAAAAATTTAAGTGAATTAATTAAACACATGTGATGAAATTTTCTAAGTGACATGGATCAAGTAGTGTTTAAATCTGAGCCGTCTATTAGAGATTAGATAACGATCATTGGTTATCCAATGAGAAAATTATACGAGAAAGGCTTGGAGTCAGTTGGAGAATACACACACAGGCAAAGCACTGAAGCTAAGTCGAATTTTTGGAGCGGGGTTTGATGAGGAATTCGAAACGAGTTTGCAGTGTAGTGAGGGACAGAGATTGGCAAGGGATGATCTGATCCAAGGCCAAGAATAAAATAGTAGAGAGGTAGTGAGTACTAGACAACGCAGAGCCAACCAGGAGGATGCATTTCAACCAACACCACGCAGAGGCTACGTAAACCTAGCCAGGGTGACACAAACCCAGCCAGCACAACACCATCTAGGGTGACGCAGGCCCAACCAGGGCAGCGTAGAGCCAACACAACACTAGTGAGGGTGACGCAGTGGGGATGCTGGTAAGTGAGGGCTGACGAAGAGGTTGCAAAGGTAGCACTGAGGGTTCTAGTGGGCTAGAAAGGGATCGTGATCTGTAAATCCCAATTGAGGGTGTGATACAACCATATTTTCTATCTCCGAGTGAAATGTACTTCTGCTGTGTAATTTCTCAGTAGGACCAACCATTTATGGTGCCCAGAATGTTGTATTTAGATTCTACATAATAATAAAACTCTCTAGAGTTGTTGCATTGATTTTCCCGCATTGGGTTTTTCTAGGGACATTTGTCCGAAAAATCTGTGTGTAATCTTGTCACATGCGCATATTGTTCAATAAATGATTTGTAGATTTGTAGGCTGTAGTTTGTGTCTAGTTTAATGCTTTTATGGATACTTCAGTTTAAATAACTTCTTAAGTTAATCAAACAATTAGGCGAAGTACATCTAGATAATGCAATAGGGTTTATGTTTTGAAATTTTCACATGGTATCAGAGCATTGTAGATCAAGTTGATCCACCAGCATAACGGTTAAAAAAAATTGCTGCAGAGAAGGTAGCTGAAGCAATAAAGTTCCAGAAGAGGGCAACGGAACACCAGGAGGGACGCAACCTAGCCAGGTTGACGCAGAGGCCACGCAGAGGCTGACGTAGGGCGATTTGAGTGACGTAGAGGGTGCATATAGCCTTCTAGAGTGACACATGATTGACCTGCACTGCGCAAAGGCTGCACTGAGCCAGTTTGCTCATGCAGAGGCCATCTAGAGGGACGCAGTCCGTGTGGAGATTATTTTGCAGTTTTCCGAAGTCTGGAAGAGAATATTCTGATCTTTAGAAGTTGCTGGTGTGGCATAGGTTCTGTCGGTGCAGAATAATGCCTAGAAAAGGTGACAAGAGTGGGAGGAGAACAATTACTCAATAGTTTTGTGATAAACAGATCTGGTTGTCGATGAAGAGGGTGATCGTAGAGGATTGATTTATTTGTTTTGGTAGAGGATTTTCGGGAGGGAAATAAGTTGTCAGAGGGAGCAACTACTATAGAGGTTTTCTATCACTAAGCAATCCAGATCCAGTTTTCTGTTGAGTGTTGCAGTAGGAAGAGGGAGAGGAGTACACATTCTGACATATTTGAGAAGAGATGGTTTCTCATGGATTGAGATATTAAGATAGGTTGGACGGTGTGTCCAACTTTGTTATATGGAGGGCCAGGATCTTGATAATTCTAGATGAGCATGACATCTAGGACCATGTTGAAAATGTCCTAACTATGCATACTGATGCAGATCCCCTAAATAAATTCAATGAGAATCAGGTGAGGGCTAAGCGCTTGATCATGGATGGAGTCAAGGATCACTTGGGTCCACATATTTCTCGAAAGAACATGACAAATGAAATGTGGGCAACTTTGAACACGATGTATCAAGGAAGCTCCGTCTAGAGGATGATGCTTCCAGGGAATCAAATGTGATTGTTCCAGATGCAGAAGGGTGAGTGAATCGATCCCTTCCTCTTTAGACTTCAGACTATATGGGAGCAACTGATTGCCATGGGTACGACTCCGAATGAAGGGCTTTTGGAGAGGACTGACCTGAATGCAGTCACCGATAAATGAGAAATTTTTGTCCAAAGCATCTTGGGCAGAAATTTGGGAAATCCTCCGTTAAGAGGAAATCAGGAGATTTACCAAGAGGCAAAGCAACAACTGTGGAGTCAATGTAAAGAAAGAGGAGGATGCAATCTGTTATCACCCAAAAAAAATGAAGCATCATTTGATAAAGTTAAATAGGTTCATGTGTCAAACGTAGGGTTGTAGGATTCATTTTTATATACTTGGTCAAGGGAAATTCTAAATTTTTCTTGTTTAAGCTTACCATAAGGTCTAAACCCACTCATTTTCAAATCCCCTCATGTCACATCACTCATAATTTTCTAACAGATTTCAATTCCCAAATTTTTTATACCGAAATGCTGGTTTTAGCCAGGAAACCACAGTTTCGTAGCGAAATACACTAATAAAGGTCACTTTTCACTACGCAACTGATGATAATTTCATAGCGAAAACACCCATATTTACACTAAACTTGCTACGAAAGTGCAGTTTCCTGTCTGTCATGTCAAGTTAGCTGTTAGATGTCAGAAAATCGTTGGGAAAGGGTAAGTTAGATACCATTCGAGTTAGTTAGGGTTAAGGTTGAGGTACATGGTCAGGTATGAAGTCATCATCATCATTTTAGGCATGTATGAGTCATCATTGTGTTATGAGTGGACATTTAAACTCAAAATTTTTCCTAATTCAGTAATTTCTCATTCTTCATTCCTTCTTTGTGGGACATTGAGCTTTGGAGAGCTATTGCATTGAGCCAAAGTTGTGGCTGGTGTTTTCAAAGGTTTATCAAGCGAGGTTGAACACTATCAAGCGAGGCTGAACACTATCAAGCGAGGCTGCAAACTATCAAGCGAGGCTATGAAGGAATTAAAGAAATCATGGCAGAAAAAAGAAGGAAAAATAAGGGTGGCCAATGTTTGAGATATGAATCATCATGTATGAATCTGATCAATGAAGACCCAACAGTTGTGGAAGTCTTCAGAAGGGCAGGCTGCTTATAGTTTTGTGAAATATTACAAGGCTGCCATCTACAGGTTTCCAAAGAATTTGCTTTAAACTTCAGTGGAACAACTACCAAAGTGGGAATGCTTAATCTTTCCATCACAACAGAGGTTATTGCAGCAGCTATAGGGATTCCAAGGGGACAAGAGAAGTGGTTCAAAGGTTTCAAGTTCAACATGGAGCAGTGCAAAGAGTTTATGAAGCCTGAAAACAGTGAAATGGATCTCAATAATGCCATTCCAAGGAGCTGCATGAAGGATAACTACTCAAAATTGCTGCTCATCATCCAAAAGTATTTTACTTGTGAAGGGAGATACCATAAATTTTACTCATATCATTTCAAGCTACTCCTACACTTTACTGGTAAGATTTCCCTTGATCTGCCTTTCTATTTACGTAGAAGTTTGTCAAAAATGGCAGATAAGGTCCAAGAAAAATATGAAGGGAGGGAGACTTCAGTGTTTCATCATGGTTTAATGAAACCACTAGTTTTATATGAGCTCCTGTTGGGAAAAATACCGAGAGGGGGGGGGGTGAATCAATATTTAGGACTTACTCAAAAATTTTTACTTTTTCTTACTTCAAAACACATACGCGACTTTCCTGAAGCCAACTCGCGTATACACGCGGATATACTTAATAAAACATGCGTATGTCCAACAATCTTATTATGCAGATAATTCTTCACTTATATCATTCCATCATTCATTCATTAGATGTTCAATAAACAGTAAGCATGAGAAATAATAACAGAATAAACCATCACACATAAGCAACACACATGAACACCAGGATTCTAGGTGGAAACCCAAGTCGGGAGAAAACCACCGCTGCCGTTGTCTTAGCCTTCAATATTTTATTATAGAGAAAACATCTTACAACCATGTACTGGTGCAGACTCATACTAGCACGCAGGCACCCACCTGCAGAAGGCTACAACCTTCTCTCGTTTACCAGCCTCTCCTGGAAGGGAGCTACGACCCCCTGCTCTCGTTTACCAGCCTCTCCTGGAAGGGAGCTACAACCCCCTGATTGAAGGCTACAACCCTCAGCACCTCTGTGGACCACGTTTCATCAATTTTCATACTGGATCCAACCCATTCAATTAAGCTCAAGGAACTTTCATCAAACCAACAACTTTCTCTATAGCAGCATAATCAATATTCGAACAACCCAGATCATTATTGACATATAGCAGTAAAACAGCAGAACAGATCAGACATTTCATACCACAAACTTCATCAAGCCCTAGTTTTAATACGCGCTTTCCTTTCACTGATCCTTCATATATATGCGCTTCCATGCATATCAACTCATGTATACATCTTCACATACTTCAGAACTGGTTTCACATTACATACGCGCTTTCGCTGAATGAAACCCGCGTATATACGCGCTTCCTCTGCTGCAAACAAGCATATAGATCTTCAAAGATTATGGGGCAGCACAATTCTTCAGAACAGATATATATATCTCAGATTTTACCCTTCACTTCAGACAGATGTTTGCCAGATCACAGATCTAATCACTCCATAAACAGATCTAGAAAATACATATACATTTCAGATCTAGAGATCCTTCTTCATCATTTTCTTCATAGGTGCATCATAGATTCAGAACTATCATCAAACTGTTACCCATTCCATTCAGAAATGCTTCAAAATGAAGTATTCATTAAAACCCAGACGCTTGCTCACATTGCACAATGATTTCCTTATCCTTATATAGATTTAGCCTTTATCAATACCATGAGCCAAAACCACGAACCGCTAATGGTATTCCTGGACGGGGTCAAAATAGATAATCTAGCGTATTAAAAATCGAGCCAAACCAAATTGAAACCCCAACCTTCGTTCTTCCATGCACGAATCATCCCAAAGGTAGTCTTTTATCTCCACCATATAATATTATAATTATAACCCCAATGGTTATTTTAAAACTTTACACTACCTCTGTAACATTACTTTCAATGAACTTTTAACCCGGACTTCAATCTTCAAACAAACGGGATTTCATTCTTTGACCCCGGGCCCACATCGCAGTTGGAAATTTGCGATGTGTAATATGCAATGGCGCGATCAAACAAAAGTGAGCAAATTTAACATTTGCGATCTGCGATGGGATCGCATCGCAAATTGGCGATCAATCATGTGGCGAAACACTTGAATGTGCGATATTGCGATCGTGCGATGGCGCGATGATCGCACATCGCAAACAACGGAACTTGCGATGGCGGAGATAACAAATATGCGATATTGCGATAATCGCATATCGCAACAATCAAAAAACTCTGGCTTGAGCGGAGGGTGATTTTGTGATATTGCGATGTTGCGATGGTGCGATGGCGCGACGATCGCACATCGCAAATATCCACATCAACAAGACACTTAAACTTCAAAACTTGCAATCTTGCGATTTGCGCTAAAGTGGTGGGGACCACTTGTCTTGCCGCTTTCAAAGATTTAAAGTCTTTCCACTGTTTAAACATACTTTCATAAATTTCCTTCATACTTGGTTGTTGAGGGCTTAAATGCACGAAATGACTGTCTTGAATAACTCTGCTCCTCCGTAAATTAGACTTACGGGAATAACTTCGTTCCACTGTAAAAACGGCTCTGCCCATCACCATAATCAACTCTTTCTCTGCTACTTATGAGCTGCTTGTAGATACATCAGATTTACATCATTAATAAACTCATCAAGTTAGTTTCCATCAAGGACAACTTCATCAAGTAGGTTGCCATCAACTTCATCAAGTGTTGCCATCATCTTCATCAAGTGGGTTGCCATCAAGGACAACACATAGCATCATATTGCCAACACTCCAAAGGCTAGGCAGAGACTGGTCTTCATTTTTTTTTGTTAGTGGTTTTGAGTTAGATGCTCTCACTCCTTCAAGAACTCCTAAACCTAGGAGAATTCCATCACCCTTAGTAGCAAAACAGAGTGAACCATTGGTGGCAGAACCAAGTGAACCAGCAAGAGTAGAACCAAGTGAACCAATTATGATGGAAACAGAACAATTGCAGATTTTTGATACACCAAATGTCCCACCTGCAAAATAGAAATCAAAAGTGGTCAAACCTGCAAAACATAAACAATTTGTGAGTAAACAAGGAACCAAAAGGATGATAAGGAGTCAAACATTGGCCTTAGAAGAGAAAATAGTGGTTGTAGAAGAGAGAGCAGTAGCTAAAGGAAATCTAGAAGACATATTACATGCCATTGACATAGAAGAGACTCCTATAGTCCAGGCTGAGGATATAGAGGAAGGTGAAAAAAAACTAAAAAGGGCCAAATCTGCAAAGAAACTAGAATTTGAAGGAGAAGATGTAGGTTTTACGTTCCAAGAAAGAAATCCTATGACAAGGTAGCTAGAAAGCTATTAGAGAGAAGTAAAGAGGTTCATCCACCTACTGACATAGTCCAACCACCACAAGACATCATTGATCTTTCATCACTTGCAAAGAAAGATACAATTAGTAAATCAAAGAAAGGAAAAGAGAAAGTGATGGAAAAAACAGAGTTTGAACTCCTTGAAGAAAAATTGAAGTTGGCCAACCATGAAATTGCTGTTATGAAGAAATAAGCAAGGAAACAAAATGTAGAGAAGGTTCAGTTTGAAAAGATGAAGAAAATTTGGGAAGAGCAGGTTGACAATGTTTCCAAGACTATAGATAATACACAACAACTCATCAAATGGACCATTCCATTGAGGAAAGAGGTCAAACATGTCAGGAAGATGAACATACATTTGAAATCCACCAACAGAAAGTTGAAAGATCAGGTTAAGGACCTCCAGGAACAACTTGAACTAATCCATGAGGAGTTGGAGAAAAAAGGCCTTAAAATGATAGTAGTTGAGGAGCCAATTGATTAACTCATCATCAATGAGGAATAAACCCATCAAGAATCATAGTGTGAGCTGGTTTATGATTTTGAAGGCTAATGGCATGTTAGAAACTGAGTTTTTTCAATTAGAAGGTAGATTTTTGAAGCTACACAAAATTCTAGAATTTTGACTATTTTCAGCAGTTTCGTGGCGTGTCTGGGCTTGAAGAACAAAAAAACGCTACGAAACTACTTTATATTTCCTTTTTGCGTTTTGAACCAGTTTTTGGAGCTCCCAAGAGATGAAAATAGTATGGAAGATGCAATAAGGCATAATGAACATCATGCAGAAAGAAAGAATCAGAAAGGATGATGGCAAAAGGCATTTTTTGCAGCGCTACGAAACTATCTTACCTTCGTAGCGCACTGTTTTGGAGCTTTATAAGCAGGTTTTTAGGCATTTTTAGACAGCTGGATACTATCAAAGTGTTAAAGGACCATGATAGCAGTTATTCAAGACTTAAAGACCACGAAATGAAGACAAACTACCAGCCAAACCATTCGTTGAAGATGAAGACCAATTTTCCTTAAAAATAGGGTTTATTTCTAGTTTTAGAGGAGATCAATTAAAATTTCATGTAGTGATGAGTCCCATCACACCCTATTTGAACATGTGAAAGCATAGTTGTCAAGATGTAATTGTTTTTAGGAGATAATTTTTTTAATGTAATAATGAACAGTTTGAGTCCTATAAGGAAAAGGACTCTCAAGTAGGATAACTGTCATTTTCTCATTAAATAGATGTTTTATGGTTATGCAAGGCGTCATTAGGAAAAGATTCAATGAATCTAGCCAGGAGGTAGATCATCTCATCATGTAACAAGTCTATTAAAGGGCAGAGAGTCGAATTTGTCAAGGGTTGGAGATTTTTTGGCAAAAATGCAGCTTGATGTAAATTAACTGTTTTCAGTAATATAGAGACTTGTTTCTTGACCAACCTGAGATTCTGATTGATTTTTTAGTGCCTATATTATATATATATATTTTATGTGTCCCATTTTCAGTGGTTTTCAGCTTTAATACTTAGAATTAATTCATGTAATGCTCTGACTTCCTTTATAGATGAATTGACTGTGTGATTTCCTGTTTCATGTGTATGTACTTCTGCTAAAAACTCTTACCTACCTCAACTTCCATGTCAAGAGAACTTACTACTGAATCACTGTACATGTTGAATCCATAAGCCCAATTTTTTCAAATTGATACTATTTTCAACCAATACTCTTCACAAGAAAGTTTTTTTCCAAGTAGAGTTAGCCATCTAAATACATCTTTATTCAATATCATTAACCCTTTGAGAGAGCCCTCTCAGACTGAAGAGGCTAAGATTCAGTCACAATATTGGTTTGAAATAGTTACATGAGATTGTATGATTAGCAACCTATCAGGTGCAATTTTGTGATAACACAAGCCTTTCATCAAAGGGACAAAGGAAACAAGGGAAGAAGAAGAGGGACCTATCCAAGGTACAGTGCTTTAATTGTGGCAAACTTCGACACTTCGTCAGCATTTGTCCTAAGAAGAAGGACAAGGGATCTTCAAATTCCAAGGCATAAAAAACAAAAGGGAACGATTGTGTTATGAAGGTAAATCCCCTCTGCGGACAGAAACGATCCCTCTAGTCGTAGAGTGGGTCTAGTAACAATAGGACAAACTAGAGTGTAGGCTCCTAATTACTGAATGAAATAGACGCTGTAGATCGACCTACTTGGAGTCCAACGCTATCGTCGTAGCTGTTGCAATGGTGGCCTCTTGGTTCCTATCTCGGAAAATCACGATCCTTTCATAGCGATGCTTGGATACCTGCATAAGATCAACAAACAAGAATAACATACGAAACAACAAACTCATTCATAATTACTAACTAGTCAAGGAGGGTTAAGCATATTGCATCAAATAGAACACATCAATGAAAAATGGGAACCAGACAATAGTTATACATTTGTATTACTAGAAGAAAGAGTTACAACCAAGCCTTGACGTCGTAGACTCCTTCAGCAGGGTTCGGTTGAAGCACGTCTCGATGAATGTTAGGGAATTCAGATGGGATGAAGGTACAAGCCTAATCTCTCTCAATAAGGGACTCTTTCGTTCTATCTCGAATAAAAATCTCTCCAGCGTTTCTGCTATATTATCTTCAGTTCAACTAGCTTCATCAATGGAGGATGGATATATTTATAGAGGGAGAGGAGGAGGTTGGGATCCCTACTATGGTGGAAGGGAGGCCTTATCCCTTGGGAAGTTTCCCCAAAATGTGGACACAAGAGGCCAAAGGAGGAAGGCCGTGGTTATTCAGTCGAACCACTCCCTATGACTCATCCACGAAGTTGTTGTGATCGAAACTTCGCCTATACTTTTAAAAAACTTTCCATAAATAGATTGGCGCATGCAGCTAACTGAGACAGAGCGGCAGCTGGACTGGGGGCCAGTGTTAATCTGCCTCATCGACACGAGGGCATAACTAGCTACTAGCGCCAAGGCAAAAACAGGGGTTTTTGGTGGTCTGTTCAGGAAATAGTCAACAAAAGGAATGTTAAACTCATGGTAAGGGATGCAATGATGGTATTTGAAAGGCCTGACACTTTATTTTGATTACATAAATGAGCCTCCAATGTGCGGGATGGGGATTGTAGGGACAATGACAAAATGTTGTGTAACAGATGGTAGTGCTGATGATGTAGCCATGAGTGCTCATGAACCAAGGAAGTGGGGTGATATTGATATGTAGAGCAATTACAGATGGAGGCAGGATCCTTGCGGAGCCCAGACTCTTGGATCACATACGTGCTACAAGAGCCTTAAGACAATAGCGTGGATGACTAGAGCAGTGGGTGCAGGAGATCACAATGAAGCAAAGGGCAGAGCTGGGACACTATAGATGGGAGAAGTGTAGTGCAGAGGCAACAAAAATGTAGAAGCAGCAGTGTAGAGGTTGATGGGAATTTAGCAACGCAGAGGGGCATGGCTTACACAGTGCAGAGTAGCAACCACACAGTGGCTTCGGAGAGACAGTGCAACACAATAACCAAGGGAGCTTCAGTGATGAGATGCAAAGTGACTGACTTGTATGTCAGTTACTGGGTAGTGGTCCTTCATTTGCTTACTTCTCAGTAATTGAGTTGAAGTGCAATAGTTGGGAGTGGCTATGCTATGGGAAGCATGATGCAACAATTTGAGAGGGAGCTGCAATACATATGTAGCAGTGTCAGTGGCAGTGACATGGTCAACAATACAGAAAGTAGTAGCGTAGTGGATGGAGGGCAGCAGGCCAAGCATCGACAAAGAAGAGACCAAGGCCAATATCACGTGATGATTTAGTGTGGAGGTATTGCTAGAGCACACTCCTCGCTAAGAGGGAGTGTTGAGATTTTGGGTAGCATCGGGTGTGCTCTAGCTCCAAAATTTTGTGGAGGGCGTAAGACACACGAGATCTCCAAAACCCATAAAGCGTTTGGAGAAATTTCCTCTGGTGTTGAAGTTATTCAAATAATTAATTTTATTTTTAATGAGGAACCTAAGTCTAACTTAGGGAATTAGAAAAATTAAAGTGAATTAATTAAACACATGTGATGAAATTTTCTAAATGACGTGGATCAAGAAGTATTTTAATATGAGCCATTGATTAGAGATTAGATCAGGGCTGTTACTTATCCAATGAGAAAAGTATAAGAGAAAGGCTTGTGGTCAGTTGGAGAATACACACATAGGAATAACACTAAAGCGAAGTCGAATTTATGGGGCGGGGTTTGCTGAGGAATTCGAAGCGAGTTTGCAGTGCAGTGAGGGGCAGATATCGGTAAGGGATGGTTTGATCCAAGGTCGAGAAGACAACATTAGAGAGGCAGTGAGTACTAGACAACACAAAGCCAACCAGGAGGACGCAGTTCAGCCAACGCCACGCAGAGGTTGTGCAAGCCTAGCCAGGGTGACACAGACCCAACCGAGGCGTAATGCCGAGGGGGCAACCCAACACCAATGAGGGTGACGCAGTGGGGATGCTGAACAGTGAGGACTAACTCAAAGGCTACAGAGGCAATGGAGAGGGTTCCAGTGGGCTAGAAAGAGCGCATGATCTGTAAATCCCGATTGAGGGTGTGACACAATCAAATTTATGCTCCAAGTGAAAGGTAATTTTGTTGTACAATTTATCTGTAGGGCCAACCATTTAAGGAGCCCATAATGCTGTATTAAAATTCTGCATAATAATAAAACCCTCTAGAGCTCTTGCACCGGTTTTCCCGCATTGGTTTTTTCGGGGAAATTTGTCCGAAAAATCTGTGTGTAATCTTTCACATATGCGTATTGTTCAGTAAATGATCCGTAGATGTGTAGGCTATAGTTTGTGTCTGCTTTAATGTTTTTATGAATACTTCAGTTAAATAACTTGTTAAGTTAATCAAACAAGTAGGAGAAGTAGATCTAGACACTGCAGTAGGGTTTTTGTTTTGAAACTTTCACAGTAAATGTAAAAGTCTAATCCACAAAGGAACGAACATAGATTTCATGGTGAGGGGGTTAAAGTCTAGGAACCATGGCTAGATTGAAAGGCAATCTTTGCCCCAAAACCAAGGACCCTAGTCAAAGAAATTTTGATGGTATTCAATATTTTTTAAGAAAACCACAAAATAACCTTTTGAACAATATAGAAACTATATGTGTTGAGCCAAGTTCATGTGAATACACTCGTGGAGGGAAGATGATGAAGGCCAAAAGCCATTGAACCTGCATATAATTTCTTGTTGTTCATACTCTACAACCCTTATCTTGATGAAATCATTGTTCACCTCCAACGATGGGGTCTCTGAAGAGTGCTCCACCACGAAAGCTTAATCAAAGAGATCCTTGTGTGGTTGAGAGATGGGATCAGGTTTTAGGGCATCCTTGAAAGATGTAAAATTTGTTGTCAAGGAAACCCCATTTCCCCTATAGCTACCTTTCAAGCTTGCAACTATAACTATGGTGGAACCTCTCTTGATAACATAATCTCCAAGGCATTTTGTTATTTTTATATGTCACCCTCCATAGAGGAGTTGCATCTCCCCCACAGGGATTCTTATAATTAATTGGATGTTGTAAGACAATGCAAGCACAACATTTTTTGCCATGACCTAGAAGTAAAGAGACTCTCCCAATAATGAGCTAACAAAAATAGGAATTTTTTTGAGATCCAAGACTAGATCTCTTGGCAGGAGGATTTCTCCAAACAAATTGCGATCTTCACCATACCCCTATTGGGTATTTATTTTTGGCATTTCATCAAATAGTTTGTCGTCATCCTCATCCCTCTCTTTCTCTAGCCCAAATAAAGAGGGACAAGCATCCCTGGTGGAGGCGCAAATCCCAAACCCACAGAATTTCGGCCACTTATCCAACCCTGGATAAAAGAGACCGATGTTTCCCTAAATAAAAAAACCCTATTGACGTTGCTTCTAATGGCCTCTAAATAACCATCTTTAACAATTTTTTTTTTTGCAAAACTCCTCCAGTAGCAACAAATTTGATGCATTCAAAAATAATTCCAAACTACATGGAGAGACACTGAGTGGAAACAAAGCTTAGTTGTGATGTCGTTAGAGTGCTTGTGGCTAAATGGTGTACCATTCTAGAACGATTGAGTCCGCGTGCAACCCTTAACAAGGGGGAGAAATCATTTGGGTAGAGTAAACTGGTGTCTTGTTCCATTGCAAATGGCCAAGTCATGTCCAACAGCAATGACAACATTTGAAACTCTGCAAAAATTGAAAACCCTCATGTGCCTCAGAGTCTTCATCCTCGTTTTATTTATTAAATAAAAAAATAGAAAAATATAATTTTTAGTTATTTAGAATGTATTTTTGGATGCATAAATAAATTTAACATCTTAAAAAAATTCTTAAACATTTGTGTATTACTTATTATTTAAACAAATGTTTATTAAATTTTAAACAAATCAACCAAAAAAATATAATTAAAATTTTGGTCATAAATATCTATAAAATTATTGCAATATATATATATATATATATATATATTTGTGTGGTTAAATGTAAATAGATTTGAGTACAATTTACCATTCTATCAAACACTTTCTTTTTTCTTCTACCAAGATTTTGGACGAAATTAACCAAAGACCATGACAATTGCTACAGTTTATGGAAATTGTACATCATCAACTTGTTGTAGCCACTACAACCACCCTCTGAAATTTGGCATCAGTCTGAAATTTTAGAGCCCCTGATGCTTTTGATGGCATGCATGGTAATAGGTTCATCACCGAGCATCAACTTTGGGCCCAAAGAGTCCACCCCCGAGGAGATAACCTTAGATCAAAAGATGGTTTTGGGATAATTTAACTTGTTTCCCTCCATGATTAAAATTTTCTTCTAAGTGTGGTCGCAATCTTCATGAATCACGATCATATGCGACCCATTAACCTATGCAGTATGCGGGGTCACAATGTTCCATTCTATTTAAAGTTAAACCCTTTGCGACTTAGAGAACAAGCATAATATACTAGGTTGCAAGGTCGCAAACCATTTTTACAACCCCTCATTTGTGACCATGCGACTTAGTGACCTAGCGACCCTGCAAGTCACAAGGTCGCAAATGTACACAAATCAGCAGAAATTGTGACTTGCGACCTCAAGACCTCACGAATCTGCGACCTTGCCACTACAATTAAGGCTCGCATGTGTGACCTTTTTATATATACAAGGGTCACATAAGTCACATTCGACCTGTGCGATAGAGCTTACAAATTTGTGTGACAGCCCAATCAAAGAGTGTTTTTATCCGGGTAAGTCATCGAAACCTCCTAAAATTTACTTTTGTTTGTCATAATAGCTACCTACCCTACTTAAACCTCCCCTTAGCGGGTTATTAACCCCTTAGGCTCGTATCAATAGTATCTTACTGTTAGTCATCAGTATTTTTTACATGTTGTTGATGACTAGATTCCTCAGCTAAAGTTTTCTAGAAGCTAATCTCAATCTGTCAATTTGTCATCTAGAAAACACCCCAAACAAAATTTTGTCCTCCTACCCCTCCATGTCAGTCTATGATGAGAACAAACTCCAGTTTTCAAGTCCTATATTTTTTTAGCAAAATATCCCTGTCTAGAGCCATCTTAGCTTGGTTTCCTTGCTATCATTGTCTCCTTGTTACTCATGCCATTCACTATCTAAAGGTTGACAAAGTGTCTGCTACTCTATCCCTGATCATTTTTTCATATGACAATCTGATCATGCCTAAGAAAACACTCAAAATATGTGAAAATTGTCCCTAAGTTAGACAGTGGTGTTTACGAAGTTTTTTCCTTTGACTAAGATATCCTAGGCCAAAAAGCCTCTGTCTCGTACCAGTCAACCATGAATTCTTTCCCTATTCTGCAAAGCAAGCATTGTTCTATCCATAGGTCGCACACCACTAAGGGGTCACTTTGTCTCATTTTAGAAGAAGTTCAATTAAGATCCAAATCAGGAAAAGAGAAGGTTTGTCACTGTCTGAAGAAATATGCTTAGATCAGGCAAAATATCCATGAAACACCAAAAGAGCTCTCCAAGGTTCCAAATCATCTGTTTTTACATCTCTGCAGGGGTGTAATTGAATGATGATTAGTATGAAAATAAGAGCAAAGGGACAAGTTCAAACAGGTCTCTTATGTTGAAAAGGTTTGCCATCAATGATCAAATGAAGAGCTGTAAAGAGAATAGCAGCAAGTGTACATGTTATAAATCTAAAGGTTGCCTGAAGAGTAGGGATCATTCCTCATCAATGAAGCAAATGAAGTAAAATGAGATGCTGATCAGTAGTGCTCCATGATCTCCTCCAAAAGCAGTGCTGCATAATCTTTTCGAAGGGCATCATCATGTAGGGCATAAGAAGACAACTGCTTCTTATGTTACCTTGAACCTGGGTTTTGAAAAGTAGTCAAAGGCAATTTCAATAAACCTCTGACAACACAGTCAAGGGAAAAGACAGTTCAATGATATCTAGCAGTAAACACTCTCCATGTACAAATCACATTTCTTCTGGTTTTGTGTTCACAGTGATATTTTACAAAAGGATATATACATCTCAGACAAGGCCTCATAAAGCAAGAGGACATGATTTTCAAGTGATTTTAGTGATGATAAATGTCAAATTCCACTTTGTTTCCTGTTGAAATTCTCCAAACAAACATACAGGGCAAGGTACAATGTTGAAATAGATGAAGATCCAGTGTTAAAGATAACCTCCTTCAATAATAAGTAGAGGGTTAGAAACAAATGATGAAACCTCCTTCATATAAAAGCAGAGGGTTATAAGACACCTTTTTATGACCTCCTTCACTAATAAGCAGAGGGTCAAACATGTTTTTGAGAAACTTCAGTGGCTGCTTGGCGCTTTTTCCTCCAAAGGATGAACATAAGATGCATAGCAGGGTTTAAAATTGTGTCTGAGAAAGGTTTCTATTGGAAAGAAAAGTTGAGAAATAGAGATGACTCAAAGGAAATATGATAAGTTAAAAGCCTTTTTTATCACTTGCAAAGGGTGACATGATGGTGTTAAAAGGCCTCTGTTTTTTTGTTTATAAAAGCCTCCTTCAAAATATAATCCAAGGGTGGAGTTTTTGACTAAGAGTAGCCTCATATAAAGGGCCAAGGAGGTAGACCAAGCTTGGTTTAAAAATGATTTCTACAGAATAATATAAAGAGACATTCACACAGAAGGTTCATGTTAAAAAAAACATTTTTATGGTTTATCAAAAGCACTCCCTCCAAGTGATGAATAAAGGGAGAGCGCCAAAGGTTACTTTTTGAGCTCATTTAAAGGACAGAGGGCACATTATTAAGATAGATGAACTTTCATTGATTGAAGGCCTCCTTCATCATGAGCTAAGGGCCCAACAATGATTCTAAATGAGCATGAGTGGTCACATTTGCAATGATTTTCTTCAGGACAAATAGAAGGTGTATACACAGTCAAAAGAAAGTATTAATACAAAGTGCCTAACAGATAAATTCAAGTTTCAAGTTGAAAGACCACCTTCAAAAATATAGTATGGTACAATGTCTGATAAAGGTAAATTTTTATGATTTAGAAGCCTCCTTCTCTTCATAAAACAATGGATACATAACGGTTTCAAAAGGCCGCAGTGGTAATGTTTTTGTGAGCCTCTTTCAGATGATATATTAGGTCACAGTTTTGGAGAAAACCATTACCATCTATCTAAATACCTCTTCCAAAAGATAGACAAAGATCTCTTTCATAAAAAAATCATATAGGTCTTGGCTAGAGTTTCAAAATAATATAATGCTAAGGGAGATAGGTATCACAGGTAAAGTTTTATGAAGAAAAAAGGGACTATTTGTTTGAAGTTTTTCAAGGGTGACAAATGGACAAAAACACAGCTTACCCCTAACGGTATTTTCAAAGCAGCAGAGAAAAACACATTTGATAAGACCTCCTTCACTTCATAAACAAGTGGATTTGCATATTAGGTTTTCATAAGCTGCAGTAGTGGTTTGTATGTAATCTTACTTTAGATGATAAAGACAAGGTCTTAGTTTTAAGGAAAACCTCCTACAAACTGAAGACAAGGCCTCAAAGTTATAAAAAATTGGAAATCTAAGTATGAAAGCAAGAGCCCAGAAGAATATTTGGAAAGAGGCCCCTTTCATCATAAGCATAAGGCCTAACAGTGATTATGAGCAACTTAGATAATTACAATAACATGACCTCCTCCGTAATGAGCAGAGGGTCACAACCATCATTAGGAATGAGGGCATTCATATTTGCAAGAGACAGTTTTCAAATGATAACCTTGGTCAATGGTAAGAGGTCTCATAGGGCTAATAATTAGTTGAAGGATATTTTTGAGAAATATTGCTTTAAAGAGGTAAAGTAGTCGGTAAAAAGGCAACACCTAAAAAAGGGGACAAAGTTATTTTGTCTCAAAACAGATGCTAAGGCAAACAAAAAAAGGGGATAAGTTTAAAATTTATAAGGGAGGAGTTTTAAAACCCTCATCAAGTATAAAGGAGCTCGAGCACATATCATTCATCATTATGCAAAGCCAAGTCAAGGAAGAGTGAAACAATTTTGAGCGTTTTTAAAGTCATTTTCAACCCTTCTTATGCGCGACGCGCCTGTATCTTTGCGCGGCGAGCCTGTAGGCATTTACAAAGGACTTTTGCTATAGGTGCGGCGCGCCTGTATCGTTGCGTGACACACCTGTGCTTGGTGCCCGAGCCATCCCTGAACGACCTAGCAACCATTTCTGAACGCGGCGTGTTTTTCCCGTTCAGGCCTGCCTGGCCCAGAAACCATTCCTAAATGTGGTCTCTGCCAGCTTGGGCCAATACTAAAAAGAGCCACCAAAGGTGTTGAAGATAAAATTTTACATAAAAAACTCGTCCCCAAACACAACAAAACACATTTTTGAAAGGTATTTATGTCTCTAAGTCAAATTTTTGTTTGATTTAAGGGAAAGTTTGATATTAGAGTTTAAAGGAAAACAATGTTTAAAGAAGGGGCTTGTTGAAAGTTTGAAAGGGTTTTCTTGTTTGAGTAATTAAGAGAAAAAGAAAACAGTTTGCTCTTGAAACATATCTTGTTTTCCAACCTAAGAAAAAACAGAGATTTCAAAAGAAGGATAACAGTGATTTCAAAGGGAGGAACCTAGTTGTTTTCAAGAAAACCATCTTTGCCAAAAATCACAGAGAAATAGTAATTAAGGGAAGAAAGGCTTGTTATCAGTTTAAAAGGAGTCTCTTAAAAAGTGTCAAAGAAGCAGTGATAAAGGAGGAAAGATTTGTTGTCAGTTTGAAAGAGTTTTTCTTGCTGTGAGTAATTAAAGATAAACACAGTCTTATAGAAAGAAAACTGGGATTGTTTTAAAGACCTTTTCTCAGTAAAAAGAGGAGATGCTACTTTAGAGAAACAAGCTAAAACTTCATCCAAAAAATTATCTGCTTGCCTAGGAAAGAAAGGATAGTTTTTTTTCAAAGGAGAAAAATAGTGTTTTTTTTGGTTTTCAAGAGTGCCCTCTTTACTTATAGACAAAGGAAGATAGTAAATTAAGGAAGGAAGGGTTTGTTATCAGTGTCAAAAGGGCCCTTATGTTGGATAAATAATAGATCTTAGTCTTGGCAGGGAGATTCATCATTCTAGGTTAAAAGCTTGTACCACATGAAACAGGGAATCACTGTTTAAAAAAATAGTACCTTGTGAAAGTTTAAACTTGTTTTTCAAGAACATAAAGGATCATACAGTTTATAAAGGGAAGACAGATTTTGCTTTGAAAGCTTCTTACTAAGTGACAGAGAGACTACTTTTTTAGAAAAACAGTGATCATCAAAGAGGAAACATAACTATTTCCAAACATATTATGTTTATCTAAAAATCACAGATAAGCAGTGATAAAGGAGGAAAGAGTTTTTGTGTAAAAAAAAAAGCGGACTTGTCTTCAAAAACCACAAATAGATATTATTAAAGGCCTCTTTGCTCAAGACACAGTGCTGGAGAAGTAAATTTGTTTTCATTTAACAAATACTTGCTTGCCAGCTAAAGAGAAAATCAGTGCTCAAAGAAGGGGTCTATTTTTCAGTACAGTTCAAGGTCTTGTTTTGGTAAGTTAGTAAGGGTATCAAAAGCAAAAATTCCTCCACATAAGGACAACAAAAGTGGGTATCACAATAGGTATGAGCCTATTACAACTCAGGAGGTGAATGAATCCCCTCCAGTACTCTTCAATTTTCATGAAGTAGGGTGCTTGGATTTTTGCCAAAAAGTCCAAGAAGTAAAAAATCACCCTCCTTTGACACATTTGTTTGCTTTGAGGCTGCAAGGAAAGCATGTCCATCTAGCAGGTCTGGATTTCAAACTCACTCCTAGGGCTATCTCCAAAGCAACTAAGATCCCTTATATAGGAGAAAAGTGGTTCAAACAAACATACCTAGATCTGAATCACTATAAACCCTTTCTAAAACCAAACCATGAGGATGCTTACCAAGCTATTTTCTATTTTTATCACTTATTGAGCAGCTATGCCCCCCTCATGAAAGTCATCATGAAGTATTTCACATGTGAAGGGAGGTTTTCCTGGATTTATGCCTATCACATCAGGCTTCTTATGCATTTCACAAGAACTCAATTGCTGAACCTACCTTTCTTCCTCTACAGAAGCCTCGACAAGATGGGCTCTACTGTCCAAAAGAAGCCCTCCGCTCAACAACAAGATTGTTTATTTCATCATTCCCTTATCAAGATCATCATCCTCCATCAACTTGAGAAAAATGGAGTTTCTTGGGACCCTTTCATCTCCCATCCTGATTTTTCCATTGCCTCTTCATCTCATGCGCCTTCCTCACCATCCACTCATCATGTTTCTCCTTCTTCTAGTAAATCCACTCCTAAAAGGCAAAAATCCCCTATGATTGAGAGTGAAGAAGAGAAGAAGCAAACTAGTGATGAAGAAGGGCAAAGTGATAAGAAGCAAACTATTGATGATGAGGGACAAAGTAAAGAATCTAAGCATGGAAGTGGGAAAGAAGGAAATGATGGTGAGCATGAACAAAATGATGGTGAGCATAGCAGTCATGAAGAGGAACATGATGGAAGCCAACACAACAGTAAGCATGAGGGTGATGAGGGACAAAATAGTGAAGGAAAAGAACACAACAGTCATGAAGAAATCAGAGACAGAGATGAACAAGATAGTCCTCAAGAAAACAAACAAAGTGGTAGCAAAAACAGTGATGATGAGGGTCATAATAGTCCTTAAAGAGACACTAATGATGAGAAACAAGACATCCCTCAAGCAAGCAATGATGATGGCAAGAAAACACCAAACAGTGAGCATTCCGAAGGGGGCAGCATAGAGAAAAAAGATCAAAATAGTCCTAAGGGCAGCCAAGACCAAATCAGTGACCATGAGAATAGCAATGGTGAAGACAAACAAGGCAATCTTCAAACAGAAGAAAACAGTGACAAAGGTGAAGCTGGAGTAGATGATGATGGAGGCAGCAAGGTAAAAGGCCAAGTTGAGCAAGTACAAGTAGATAAAACTCCTATCTCTTCTCCTCAACATAGCCAAGAGCATGTGCTAGCTGCCTCTCCTAGGCAAGGGGCCATGACTCTTCCTCCAAAAGTGGCGAAGCCTAGAAACACTAGATCATCAAAGAAGAAGATCACTCCAGCAGTGACTAGAAATGTCACAAGAGCGCTAAGAAGTAGAGGAAAACTGGCTAAGAAGAGTATTTTTGAATTTCCAAAGAGGAAGAGGACCAAGAAGTCTATCCAAGGCAAGGGGAAAGAAAAAGAGGAACAACAGGAGAGTATTCATGAAAAGGAAAGGGGGTTTGACATCATACAGATAGACAATGATAATGGGGATGATGAAGCTAGAATTCTTGAGGCTCTTTTGCAAAACAGAGAAGCCCAAATTCAAGACCCACAAGCTGATATAGAAACGTCAAAGGACCTCATACATGTTCTACATATGCAAAAAAAACAAATGAGTGGTCATATGGCAGTTTATGAGGCCCAGGCTTTAAAATGCCAAAGGGAAGCCTACAAAGCACAAGTCAAGCTTGAAGAGCTTTTGGGCGAATTTGATGATATTGAAGAAGAAGAGCAGCCAATGAGAAAGAGGCCTAGGACTATGGGTCTCAAGAAAGCTTTGGAGAAAAATAAGGAAGAAAGCTAACAGAGACTTGAGTCTACAAAAGAAGATGACCAGGCACTACAAGAAGTTGAACCAATTTGCCCGAAGAAAGCTCAAACTTGCTCAAGAAAGGCTTAAGGCTGCCCGAAAGAGGTGCCTGGTAGAAAAAGTGGAGAAAGGCACATCAGGGCTTGAAATCTTAGCCTCATCTTCCTTACATGCTTCTAAGAACCCATAAGGGGCTTGCTCGCCAAAATTGAGCAAATTTTGACATGATTTTGTTTTTTGTGTTTTTTGGCCATAATTGCACATATTTCAAGGCGCTGCCATGGGTGCTAGGAGCATCCTCAGCTCATGAAAGTAATTTTTTTGGATGGAATAAATTTGGGGGCAGCTACTCACAAATTTTTATATCCAAAGGAGGTGTTTTGGTCCCCTAAAGAGGCGAAAAACAGTGATTTTTTAAACTTTCTGCCTCACATATCAACAAGGGCTACTTTTCTGGTTTTTTTCACTCAGTTCAGTTCTTTACATACTTCCAGGGATCATTTTGGGTAAAATAAAGTAGTTCCAGAAACTAGACATCCAGGGATTTCCAACGAGTCATCACAGGCCTCGTTTCGACATCGGGAGGTCCCTCAAAAGTTGTCTACAAGACAGGGAATTTTCTGCTGCTACGTTCCTGTAGCATTTTGGCAAAAAAGGCAAATTTCTGAAGATGCTCATCCAAATGTGCGTTAATCCTTTTTTAGCCATTTTCAGTCATGAAAAGTCAATTTTATTTCCATTTTTAGCATTTTATAGATATTTTGTGCCTTGGGATTTGCAAAGCCTCAAGGACAAAATCAGATATTTGCAATAGGCCAATGGCCTTCTAGATGCTCTTGGAGAGTTTCTTTCTCTTTAGCCTATATATTCCAAGGGATTTCATTGTATCAAGAGGCTAAAATTGATGTTATAGAGCAATACATGGTATTACAAGCTTGGAAGAAACACTTTGTCTCATGATGTGGATGATTTCTTGTTTGTCTTGGATGGTGGAAGAGGACTGTTTGTAGGATTCCTTGGCTTGGTAAATGGTATAGTGTTCCTTATCTGTATGTTTTCCTTAGTTTATCATACATGTTTTCATGCTTCTTGCTTACTTTAGGTCAGTAAATAATAGATTTGAGACATGCCCATGGAGGCACCTCAAGTTTCCTGATTTCATTACAGCTTCTATGTTTTTCTTCTTTCTTAGTTATGTCAAAGAATTCTTAACTGCTCTTTGATACCCTAAGAACTTGTTATCAATTTAATTAATGGTTATTATGTATGCTATCTAGTATGATTCATGGTATGCCCTGCTTACTCATAGCTGTCCAAAACCCCATCACTGAAACCTTTCTCTGAATATTTGATTGTCTTAGTTGAACCAAAGAGGTCTTGTTTCGATCTTGCCCTTTGCCTATGCTCTTCAATCTTAGTTCAAAGTTCCCAATAGCTCAAATATGATGTTTAGGAGTTCCCTCTTCATAGATTGAGTTGTTTGTCTGTCTTGTGTGTTTTCCCCAAAGTTTGAAGGCGATTTTCCCAAAGTTAGAGGGTCTTATACTTCTATGTATCGCCTGAATGTTTATTTTATACATCTACCAGTTTGAAGTTTCATTTATCGTGATTAATGGTTATCCCTACCACACGGATTTCTGTTGTAAAACTATTTATGCTTAAACCTCTTTGTCCTTTCACAAAATTAGTGTCCATCCCATTTCACTCCACCTAAAGAATCCATTCTACCTCGACCAAATCGGCCCTGCAATATACCTTGTCCACCCTTTGAGGCAGTCTCGACCTTATCGACCCCATAGCCTAGTTGATCTAACAAACTTTTGATCTAGTTATCCTTTGATCAATTCTCCCTCAAAAAACCTAAAACAAACCAAAACATACTTAACAACCAGCCTAAAATCAGATACATAGAAAGCAAACAAGTTTACATCCTTTGCACAAATAGAGAGAGCCCTCTTTGAGTCCAGGAAGGCTAGGTCCTTGGGCTCCAAAGTTGGTTTGATTTTACCTTGTCACTTGGCTTGCCAATCTGCCAAATCACGGGACACTAACATAATGGCGATCACGATGGGAAATACTGAGTACATGACAGTCTAGCAAACTATTGTAGACTCATTAGTCCTTCAAAATTAAACTCAGATAAACAACCTAAGAAATAATTTAGAGTAAACTCTTATTGTTTCACCATCTTAGCAAAGTGATGAATCAGGTTTAGAATACTCCTACAAACTAGGCTACATATAAAAACTCAGAAAACCCCAAAAAACATCCCTAGATTGGCTTTTTCTCAGTTATTGGTGGTGGACCATAAGTACATATCTCTAAAAAACAACAAAACATACACCTGACGACTCCATTAGCCTCCAGTAGGCCTAATACTCCATAAAAAACCAAAAATTTCATAAATCATACTATTCTGTTGACTCATCTTTCCCAAAAACTCAAAGTTCATGATGGAGCCTCTGAAATCAGTGATAAACTAAGTACAACTTAGGGATTCAAAAATCTTCATCTAAACATAGGAAATCAACAAAATAAACTTGCAAATAGAACCATAGCTTTCTCAACAATCTAGAAAACTATTGAAACTAAGTTTTAAGTCATTCTTGCAAGTTTACACATAAAATTTTTCTAGAAAAACATTTTCCTAAAAAACATCTTTGTCAGTATTGGTGGTGGACCATAAATCTCAAGAAAATCCACCTGGCGACTCCAGTAGCCATCATCTTGTTTTGACCATTCTTCACATTAGCAAAACCCCTAGAGAGGTCATCCATCCAAAAACAATCACAATATCACCCTCTCTAAACTTTGACTTTGAACTCTGGCTTCACGAAGAATTAATACTAGATCTCACTCGGACCCAAATCCACCTATCATAGTTGATGACCCAGAAAAGATTTTGTGGAAAACTTCTGAAATTGGTAACTTAGCTACTTATAGGACCATCCACAAAGGAAGCTCTGTACCTGAACACCTTACATCCTTGCAAGATTCCCAGTTTGACTTGAGTTCAACAAAGACCCTTTTTTGAAGCAAGTCGCAAAGTAAAATCAACCTTAACGATCTTGAGCCCTTAGATTTGCAACAAAGTCCTAGCAGAGAAGCCTCACCCACTACACCTCCTGATTTTCAGCTTCTCCACCATTTTGGCTCTTACCACCCCAAATCTGCTCAGAATCAGTCCACAAGTCCAAGTACCTCTGCCACACCCATTCAGACCACCACTGTGAAAATCACCTCATCCCATACCACAAGTCCTAATATACCATTCGCTCCCATCATGGCAGCTTGGTATGCGCCTTTAGTGTTACCATTGCCTTTGGTACCTTTGCAAAATGATTATCAATCCCGAATCCCACACTTCACCGGAACTGAGGCTACTACCGCTCAACAGCATGTAGATAGGATCACTGATGCTTTTGACTACATGGAACTAGAAGATGAAACCATAAAGATGAGAATGTTCGCCCAAAGCCTAGGCGGAGAACCCAAAAAATGGTTTAAAATCTTAGCTCCTAACAGTATACATGATCTCCCAACACTTTACCAAACTTTCATAAACAAGTGGGAAATCAGGAAAAACCCCATCCAAATCCTTTCTGAATATAACAATATTAAAAGGAATATGGGGGAAAGTGTTCAGGACTATTGCACTAGATTAAACAGTGTCTATAACGCCCTCCCGCCTCACATGAAACCTCCACTTGGCTCAGCATTAGCAAAATTTCCCGAAGGTTTCGATCCAGATATGACATACCAACTAAGAGAAAGAGACCCCGCAACTTTAGAAGAAATGCAAAAAGTAGCTATTAGTGCCGAAGCCAACCTAGCTGAGAAAAGAGCTAGGATAAGATCAAGAAAGAAAGTCACATACCGTGATGAGGTCATGCCTTCAGTTTCCTCCTCAGACCCCAAAATAGACAACCTAGTTAGATCCATGGAAAAAATGTGGGAAAGAATAAATCTAAATGAAAAAGCACTTCTTAAGGACAACCAGCCAAACCCTCAAAACATAAACAAGAACCAAAAGTTTAGAAGAGACCCGCCTCAGAACAAACCAAGGGAAAATGACCAACAGATCAGGCCATCTTTCAATGAAAACTATGTTGATGAGGTAGAAAGAGATATGGAACCACTTGATGAAAATCACTTAAACTTGATAGGTTCTGATAGCGAGGGTGAGGTTTTCCTCACAGAAGAAGAACAAGTTTTCTTCTTCTCAAATCAAAATGAAGCAAATTATGAGCACCCCGAAGACCCTGAGGTAGGATTACAAAATGCTATAATGGAAGTCCACAGGCAATATGATCTTAGGAGTAAGAAAAACCAAGAGAGCTCTAAGAAAGGTAGCTCAGACACTGCTGTTACAAAAACCGTCGATACCATTCTTAAAAGAATAACAGATAGTAACAAAATCATGGCTAAGAAAATTGACCAAAACAAAGACAAAGCTAGTCAGCCAAGCCTTGATCCAAACTGTCCTAGTACCTCTACTAGGATTCCCAAAAGAGCTGTATTGAACAAAACCCCAAATCAAAGTTAGCAAATTAAAAATATAGAGAAAGTCATGGCTGAAAAAACTGAAGCAAATCTATCTAAACTACAAGCACCCTTCAGTTTTGAAAGGGAAATTGCCAAAATTAAGATCACCATGCCTCTCACTAAAATTATTTCCCAAAGCTCATACAAATCTCAAGTGCTAAAGGTCCTAAACATAGGAAATGATGCAGATACTTTACACCTAGCTGATGATACCCCTGAGGTGTTGTTTGGAACAAAAATAGAAGGAAAATATCAAGAGGGAACCACTCTTCCTTTTTACATTAGTCTAAATCTACATGACCAAATCCTACATAATGCCATGCTAGATGCCAGGGCCTCTCACAATCTCATGCCAAAAGTAGTAATGGAAAGATTAGGCCTAGAAATAACAAAACCTTATAAAGACTTATATTCATTTGAGTCAAGCAGAGTCAAGTGTCTAGGCCAGATAAAATATTTTTGTGTTAGTTTGGCCCAAGTGCCCGCAAAACACCTGGTCATGGAGAGATTGGTAGCAGACATGCCTCCCAAGTACATAATGCTTTTATCCAGATCTTGGGGGGCCAAGCTTCAAGGAAATATTCAACTAGATATGTCTTACGCCACCATTCCTGTGTTTAATAAAACAGGAATACTGTATCGGGAATCACACATGAAATATATGGTCAGTAGCCAAGAAAGGCTAGATAACATCCTTATGTATTCCATAAATTCAAATATAAATTCCTTCATTTTACACAGTGATGAAGACATTGATAAACAGGTAGGAGAAATTGAAACAAATCTAGGCACACCACATCAGCCACCCTAGATTCTCTATGATGAGCTGGATACTCAAAACTATCATGACCCGGAACAATTATGTCTTGAAGAGAGGGAATTTGATTTTCCAGAAACGGAGATAGATCAGAAAAAAAAAGACATTATACACCCTCAAGAAAATTGCTCAAACCAAGGACAAACATCAACAGTACAATCAGGAACCTTTTTCAAAACATAAGCACTAGAGGACTTACATATTACAAACCTCTTTGGAAATCAGGGGCAGGGGAGCCTAATGTTCTTGCCATACTTAAATGCTTCACCATCCCAAAATTTTACCTGTCCAAATGAAACTTTGACTATTGCCACAACTGTTAAAGATCCGGGAAGAATGCCTGATAAGCTTGATATGAAGGGATGTGATAAATGCAGTCCAAAAACACCTGCATTGATTGAACTAACTGAAATTCTGTCATTACACCAAACATTAAGGACTGCTAGAATATGAAAAATTGTTCAAGATACTCGTACATGTCGGGAAAACTGTTTGAAACATTGTGACACTGCCTTCAATTCAAGAAACAACTTTGACAAAAGGAAATACAAAAATCTTGATCAAACATTAACAATCAAAGACAAGACAACTGGACATAGGATATGTGTTGATTTCAGAAACACAGATACACCTCCCCGGAACAGAAATTATATTCTTCCTAAACAAGACCATAATATACAAATGCTAGGTGTCTCTAATCATATGTCTTTACAAAGTGATGTTTCAGGGTATCATCAATTAATTCCTTTTCAAAGAAAACAACTCAAATAATTTTTCAAATATACTGGAAGCAGTTCCATATTCAAACCCAGAGTTGAAAAACCACCAAACACCAAAGACATGTTCCTGAAGGCCATGTTTCCAATTCTGAATTTCTTTATTATGATGTACCTTGACGATGTCATCATCTATTTTAAAAATGACAAAGAGTATCTGTATTACCTAAAGAAGATGTACAACAAAGGCAGGAGCGGAAATCAAAGGTATAGAGAAAAGCAGCAAGTGGACACAGAATTTTTCAAAGACTGTTGCAAGAACCCTTATGTTGTGCTTGAAAGGGAAAATTTTCCAAACTTTTCTTTTCAAGAGCTGACCAGACCAAGAGCATCAAGAGATCCCTTTGAAGACAAAATTCTCAAGTTCCACCATTTTCAAGATTTCTAGTTTTAAAATTTTCACTCATTGTACATATCACTGTTTGGAGAAATAAATAACAAAACAGAAAATACAAAAATAGTAGAAAAGTTGAAAAGAGGTCAGTTTTAGAAAATAGCAGAAAAGCCCCATGTTCAAAAAATAGTCATGCTGAAAGTGCGCAAGTCTAAATGCCACTACTAGTGTTCAAAAGACGTCTTGTTCAGTTATCTAGCCTAATCATAACTGGACATGTTTTAAATTTATTGCTAATAAGTTAGTGAAAGAAGTGATAGTCAAATTGTGTAAGCTTGACTTGTCAAAAAAAGTAGATTAGGAAAAGATACTGGTTCCACACGCTCAAAACAGAACCAAAGAGAAAAACAAGGATGAAAAACAAACTATGTATCCTAGCCCTGATTTTTCTAAATCTCATTTCATGCAAAATAATATTTGTGTGCAGCTTGTCTTTTATGCCACAAACACATGACAAATCAGATTGTCTAATCCTGATTTGGTCATTTTTCAATTTCATGTTTTAGTTTAGTGAATGAAATCCTGTCAAATAGCTTAATCTTGACAGTCGATCTAGCATAGGTAGAGAATCAAAGGAGTTCATCAGTTTAATCTGAAATCCCAGAAGATATAAGTATAGAATTAGATAGTTTTCTTTTCTTAAAAAAAAAAAATAATGTCAAAAGGTTGCTAGTCCAAATGCACCTAAAGAAGAAAAAATTCTAGGAAATATAGCTGGGTAGGTAGAGATGACTTTGATGCTAATCATGCTGTCAATTTTCAGAAATAGCATCAAGAAAGAGAGAAATTTGCGCCAATGGATAAGGCATTGGTATTCACAAGCCAGAGATCTGTAGTTCTGGACACCTCCTGAAAAAGGAGCTGCCCTCCCCAAATGGAGCCACTGTTAGTCATCAATATTTTTTACATGTTGTTGATGACTAGATTCCTTAGCTAAATTTTTCTAGAAGCTAATCTCAATCTGTCATCTAGAAAACACCCCAAACAAACTTTTGTCCTCCTACCCCTCCCTGTCAGTCTATGATGAGAACAAACTCCAGTTTTCAAGTCCTATCTTGTTTCAGCAAAATATCCCTATCTAGAGCTGTCTTAGCTTGGTTTCCCTGCTATCATTGTCTCCTTGTTATTCATGCCATTCATTATCCAAAGGTTGACAAAGTGTCTGCTACTCTATCCCTGATAATCTTGTCATATGACAATCTAATCATGCCTAAGAAAATACTCAGAATCTGTGAAAATTGTCCCTAAGTTAGACAGTGGTGTTTAGGGAGTTTTTTCATTTGGCTAAGATATCCTAGGCCAAAAAGCCTCTGTCTCGTACTAGTCAACCATGAATTATTTCCCTATTCTGCAAAGCAAGAATTGTTCTATCCATAGGTCACACACCACTAAGGGGTCACTTTGTCTCATTTTAGAAGAAGTTCAACTAAGATCCAAATCAGGAAAAGAGAAGGTTTGTCACTGTCTGAAGAAATATGCTTAGATCAGGCAAAATATCCATGAAACACCAAAAGAGCTCTCCAAGGTTCCAAAGCATCTATTTTTACATCTCTGCAGGGGTGTAATTGAATGATGATAAGTATGAAAATAAGAGAAAAGGGACAAGTTCAAACAGGTCTCTCATGTTGAAAAGGTTTGCCATCAATGATAAGATGAAGAGCTGTAAAGAGAAGAGCAGCAAGTGTACATGTTATAAATTTAAAGGCTGCCTGAAGAGCAGGGATCATTCCTCATCAATGAAGCAAATGAAGTAAAATGAGATGCTGATCAGCAGTGCTCCATGATCTCCTCCAAAATTAGTGCTGCATAATCTTTCCGAAGGGCATCATCATGTAGGGCATAAGAAGACAACTGCTTCTTATGTTACCTTGAACCTGGGTTTTGAAAAGTAGTTAAAGGCAATTTCAATAAACCTCTGACAACACAGTCAAGGGAAAAGATAGTTCAATGATATCTAGCAGCAAACACTCTCCATGTACAAATCACATTTCTTCTGGTTTTGTGTTCACAGTGATATTTTACAAAAGGATATATACATCTCAGACAAGGCCTCATAAAGCAAGAGGACATTATTTTCAAGTGATTTTAGCGATGATAAATGTCAAATTCCACTTTGTTTCTTGTTGACATTCTTCAAACAAACACACAGGGCAAGGTATAGTGTTGAAATAGATGAAGATCCTGTGTCAAAGATAACCTCCAATAATAAGTAGAGGGTTAGAAACAAATGATGAAACCTCCTTCATATAAAAGCAGAGGGTTATAAGACACATTGTGGTGACCTCCTTCACTAATAAGCAGAGGGTCAAAAATATTTTTGAGAAACTTCAGTGGCTGCTTGGCACTTTTTCCTCCAAAGGATGAACAGAAGATGCATAGCAGGGTTTAAAATTGTGTCTACGAAAGGTTTCTATTGGAAAGACAAGTTGAGAAATAGATGACTCAAAGGAAAGATGATAAGTTAAAAGCCTTTTTTATCACAAGCAAAGGGTGACATGATGGTGTTAAAAGGCCTTTGTTTTTCTATTTATAAAAGCCTCCTTCAAATTATAATCCAAGGGTGGAGTTTTTGACTAAGAGCAGCCTCATCTAAAGGGCCAAGGAGGTAGACCAAGCTTGGTTTAAAAATGATTTCTGCAGACTAATATAAAGAGACATTCACACAGAAGGTTCATGTTAAAAAAACATTTTTATGGTTTATCAAAAGCACTCCCTCCAAGTGATGAATAAAGGGAGAGTGCCAGAGGTTACTTTTTGAGCTCATTTAAAGGACAGAGGGCACATTATTAAGATAGATGAACTTTCATTGATTGAAGGCCTCCTTCATCATGAGCTAAGGGCCCAAAAATTATTCTAAATGAGCATGAGTGGTCACATTTGCAATGATTTTCTTCAATACAAATAGAATGTGTATACACAGTTAAAAGAAAGTATTAATACAAAGTGCCTAACAGATAAATTCAAGTTTCAAGTTGAAAGACCACCTTCGAAAAGACAGTATGGCACAGTGTCTGATAAAGGTAAATTTTTATGATTTAGAAGCCTCCTTCTCTTCATAAAACAACGGATACATAACGGTTTCAAAAGGCTGCAGTGGTAATGTTTTTGTGAGCCTCTTTCAGATGATATATTAGGTCACAGTTTTGGAGAAAACCATTACCATCTATCTAAATACCTCTTCCAAAAGATAGATAGAGAACTCTTTCATAAACAAATCATATAGGTCTTGGCTAGAGTTTCAAAATAATATAATGCTAAGGGAGATAGGTATCACAGGTAAAGTTTTATGAAGAACAAAGGGACTGTTTGTTTGAAGTTTTTCAAGGGTGACAAATGGACAAAAACACAGCTTACCCCTAACGATCTTTTCAAAGCAGCAGAGAAAAACACATCTGATAAGACCTCCTTCACTTCATAAACAAGTGGATTTGCATATTAGGTTTTCAGAAGCTGCGGTAATGGTTTGTATGTAATCTTACTTCAGATGATAAAGAAAAGGTCTTAGTTTTAAGGAAAGCCTCCTACAAACTGAAGACAAGGCCTCAAAGTTATAAAAAAATGGAAATCTAAGTATGAAAGCAAAAGCCCGGAAGAGTATTTGGAAAGAGGCCCATTTCATCATAAGCATAAGGCCTAACAATGATTATGAGCTACTTAGATATTTATAATGACATGACCTCCTCCGTAATGAGCAGAGGGTCACAACCATCATTAGGAATGAAGGCATTCATATTTTCAAGAGTCAATTTTCAAATGATAACCTTGGTCAATGGTAAGAGGTCTCACAGGGCTAATAATTAGTTGAAGGGATATTTTTGAGAAAGACTACTTTAAAGAGGTAAAGTAGTTGGTAAAAAGGCAACCCTTAAAAAAGGGGAAAAAGTTATTTTGTCTCAAAATAGATGCTAAGGAAAAAAAAAAAAGGGGAGAAGTTTAAAATTTATAAGGGAGGAGATTTAAAACCCTCATCAAGTATAAAGGAGCTCGAGCACATATCATTCATCATTACAAAAATCCAAGTCAAGGAAATGTGAAAGAGTTTTGAGCGTTTTTTAAGTCATTTGCAACCTTGCTTATGCGCGGCATGCCTGTATCTTTGCGCGACGCTCCTGTAGGCGTTTACAAAGGACTTTTGTTATAGGCGCGGCGCGCCTGTATCGTTGTGCGGCACGCCTGTGCCTGGTGCCTGGGCCATCCCTGAACGGCCCAACAACCATTTATGAATGCGACATGTTTTTCCCGTTCAGGCCTGCCCGACCCAGCAACCATTCCTAAACGTGGTCACTGCCAGCCCGGGCCAATACTACAAGGAGCCACCAAAGGTGTTGAAGATCGAATTTTACACAACAAACTCATCCCCAAACACAGCAAAACACATTTTTGAAAGGTATTTATGTCTCTAAGTCAAATTTTTGTTTGATTTAAGGGAAAGTTTGATATCAAAGTTTAAAGGAAAACAATGTTTAAAGAAGGGGCTTGTTAACAGTTTGTAAGGGTTTTCTTGTTTGAGTAATTAAAAGAAAAAGAAAACAATTTGCTCTCGAAACATATCTTGTTTGCCAACCTAGGAAAAAACAGAGATTTCAAAAGAAGGATAACAGTGATTTCAAAGGGAGGAACCTAGTTGTTTTCAAGAAAACCATCTTTGCCAAAAATCATAGAGAAACAATAATTAAGGGAAGAAATGCTTGTTATCAGTTTAAAGGGAGTCTCTTAAAAAGTGTGAAAGAAGTGGTGATAAAGGAGGAAAGATTTGTTGTCAGTTTGAAAGAGTTTTTCTTGCTGTGAGTAATTAAAGATAAACACAGTATTATAGAGAGAAAATTGGGATTTTTTTGAAGACCTTTACTCAATAACAAGAGGAGATGCTACTTTAGAGAAACAAGCTAAAACTTCATCCAATAAATTATCTGCTTGCCTAGGAAAGAAAGGATAGTTTTTTTTCAAAGGAGAAACATAGTGTTTTTTTTGGTTTTCAAGAGTGCCCTCTTTACTTAGAGACAAAGGAAGGTAGTAAATTAAGGGAGGAAGGGTTTGTTATCAGTGTCAAAAGGGCCCTTATGTTGGATAAAGAATAGAGCTTAGTCTTGGCAGGGAGATTCATCATTCCAAGTTAAAAGCTTGTACTACATGAAACAGGGAATCACTGTTTAAAAAACTAGTACCTTGTGAAAGTTTAAACTTATTTTTAAAGAACATAATTGATCATACAGTCTATAAAGGGAAGACAGAGCTTGTTTTGAAAGCTTCTTACTAAGTGACAGAGAGACTACTTTTTTAGAAAAATAGTGATCATCAAAGAGGAAACATAGCTATTTCCAAACATATTCTGTTTATCTAAAAATCACAGATAAGCAGTGATAAAGGAGGAAAGAGTTTTTGTGTCGAAAAAAAAAGGGGAATTGTCTTCGAAAACCACAAATAGATCTTATTAAAGGCCTCTTTGCTCAAGACACAGTGCTGGAGAAGTAAATTTGTTTTCATTTAACAAATACTTGCTTGCCAACTAAAGAGAAAATCAGTGCTCAAAGAAGGGGTCTATTTTTCAGTACAATTCAAGGTCTTGTTTTGGTAAGTCAGTAAGGGGTATCAAAAGAAAAAATGCCTCCAAATAAGGACAACATAAGTGGGTATCACAATAGGTATGAGCCTATTACAACTCAGGAGGTGAATGAATCCCCTTCAATACTCTTCAATTTTCATGAAGTAGGGTGCTTTGATTTTTGCCAAAAAGTCCAAGAAGTAAAAAATCACCCTCCTTTGACACATTTGATTGCTTTGAGGCTGCAAGGAAAGCATGTCCATCTAGCAGGTCTGGATTTAAAATTCACTCCTAGGGCTATCTCCAAAGCAACTAAGATCCCCTATATAGGAGAAAAGTGGTTCAAACAAACATACCTAGATCTGAATCACTATAATTTAACCTTTTCTAAAACCAAACCATCAGGATGCTTGCCAAGCTATTTTCCCTTTTTCTCACTTATTGAGCAGCTATGCCCCCTCATGAAAGTCATCATGAAGTATTTCACATGTGAAGGGAGGTTTTCCTGGATTTATGCCTATCACATCAGGCTTCTTATGCATTTCACAAGAACTCAGTTGTTGAACCTACCTTTCTTCCTCTACAGAAGCCTTGACAAGATGGCCTCTACTGTCCAAAAGAAGCCCTCCACTCAACAACAAGCTTGTTTATTTCATCATTCCCTTATCAAGATCATCATCCTCCATCAACTTGAGAAAAAAGGGAGTTTTTTGGGACTCTTTCATCTCCCATCCTGATTTTGCCATTGCCTCTTCATCTCATGTGCCTTCCTCACCATCCACTCATCAGGTTTCTCCTTCTTCTAGTACATCCACTCCTAAAAGGAAAAAATCCCCTATGATTGAGAGTGAAGAAGAGAAGAAGAAAACTAGTGATGAAGAAGGGCAAAGTGACAAGAAGCAAACTAGTGATGATGAGGGACAAAGTAAAGAATCTAAGAATGACAGTGGGGAAGAAGGAAATGATGGTGATCATGAAAAAAACGATAGTGAGCATAGCAGTCATGAAGAGGAACATGATGGCAGCCAACAAAGAAGTAAGCATGAGGGTGATGAGGGAGAAAATAGTGAATGAATAGAGCACAACAGTCATGAAGAGAGCAGAGACAGAGATGAACAAGACAATCCTCAAGAAAAAAAACAAAGTGGTAGCCAAAACAGTGATAATGAGGGTCATAACAGTCCTCAAAGAGACATTAATGATGAGAAACAAGACAACCCTCAAGCAAGCAATGATGATGGCAAGCAAACACCAAACAATGAGCATTCCGAAGGGGACATCATGGAGAAAAAAGATCAAAACAGTCCTAAGGGCAGCGAAGACCAAATCAGTGACCATGAGCATAAAAGTGGTGAAGACAAACAAGGAAATCTTCAAACATAAGAAAATAGTGACAAAGGTGAAGCTGGAGTAGATGATGATGGAGGCAGTAAGGTAAAAGACCAAGTTGAGCAAGTACAAGTAGATAAACCTCCTATCTCTTCTCCTCAACACAGCCAAGAGCATGTGCTAGCTGCCTCTCCTAGGCAAGTGGCCATGACTCTTCCTCCAAAAGTGGCGAAGCCTAGAAACACTAGATCAAAAAATAAGAAGATCACTCCAGTAGTGACTAGAAATGTCACAAGAGCACTAAGAAGTAGAGGCAAACTACCTAAGACGAGTATTTTTGAATTGCCAAAGAGGAAGAGGACCAAGAAGTCTATCCAAGGCAAGGGGAAAGAAAAAGAGGAACAACAGGAGAGTAGTCATGAAAAGGAAAGGGAGTTTGACATCATACAGATAGACAGTGATGATGGGGATGATGAAGCTAGAATTCTTGAGGCTCTTTTGCAAAAAAGAGAAGCCCAAATTCAAGACCTACAAGATGATCTAGAAAGTTCAAAGGACCTCATACATGTTCTACAGATGCAAAACAAACAAATGAGTTGTCATATGGTAGTTTATGAGGCCTGGGCTTTCAAATAGCAAAGGGAAGCCTACAAAGCACAAGTCAAGCTTCGAGAGATTTTGGGCGAATTTGATGATACTGAAGAAGAAGAGCAGCCAATGAGAAAAAGGCCTAGGACTATGGTCTCAAGAAATCTTTGGAGAAAAAGAAGGAAGAAGAGGCAGCCCTTGTTCGATCTTATCCTCTCACTCAATTGCTCGCCCAAGAAATAGAAAATGATAAAGAATCATGGATTGAAAGGGCCAACAAGAATTTGGAGGATAAATTAGAGAAATCTAACAGAGACTTGAGTCTACAAAAGAAGATGACCGGGCACTACAAGAAGTTGAACCAATTTAGCCGAAGAAAGCTCAAACTTGCTCAAGAAAGGCTCAAGGCTGCCCAAAAGAGGCGCCCGATGGAAAAAGTGGAGAAAGGCACATCAGGGCTTGAAATATTAGCCTCAGCTTCCTCACATGCTTCTAAGAACCCATAAGGGGCTTGCTCGCCAAAATTGAGAAAATTTTGACATGATTTTGTTTTTTGTGTTTTTTGGCCATAATTGCACATTTTTCAAGGCACTGCCATGGGTGCTAGGAGCACCCTCAGCTCATCAGAGTAATTTTTTTGGATGGACTAAATTTGGGGGCAGCTACTCACAAATTTTTAGATCCAAAGGATGTGTTTTGGTCCCCCAAAGAGGCGAAAAACAGTGATTTTTTAACTTTCTGCCTCACATATCAGCAAGGGCTACTTTTCTGGTTTTTTCCACTCAGTTTAGTTTTTGTGTAATGTCCCTACTTAGCCTTAGCTAAGAGGAGACATTAAATTTTGATTTAATTTATGTTTTATGAATAAATGAATAAAGGAGGACATGTAAAACTCCTAATAATTCAATGCCCATGTGAACAAAGACAAATTTAGGCTATGTAAATAATCACTTGCAGGTGTGAAAGATGGTTGAGCCAAAGATTGGGTCCACCTTGACAAAATCAACTGCATTGTCTAGGTTCAATGCATTTCCAAGAGGGACTGCGCAGTTCTAGAAGGGAGCTTCTAATGTGAAAAGGACCAACTCATCCAAGTGGTTAAGGGTTTGCAAAAGGCTGTCTCATGTTATAAAAAGGAGGAGAAGACACATGAAGAGGTTGTTGATGAATTATATTTTTAAAGTATTTGTCTGCTTAGACAAATACCATTCTCTGCTGTTTAGTGGAGGATTGTGATTGGAATTCCTGTTTAGGAGTTTCATCTCTTCCCTTGAGGTTCATTGGAGGAGTTCTTTACTGAAGTTGGCCACTATCTGGTTTGAGACCAAGCTTTATATTTCATGAGCAGCGCTGGCCCATTGAGGGTTTTTCAGATGCTATATTTTGTAGCAAGTGGCATTTTAGATCTGCTTAGATCTAGTTGTTTTTTAGAGGCTTTCTCTATTGGAGAGTGTTATTCAGCCTCCAAGGAGTTAGCTGATCTTTATTTCATATCAGATCTGTACTTTACATTCCATGTATTCAGTCTCCTTTACCCTCTGCGCAGTTTCTGCTTCATACTGCATTATTTCGTGAGAGGGCTTTGTTATTTCAGTTTGCTATTAGTTTGGAGGAAGATCTCTTGGTGTTAGGCTTGCCTTCCCTTGGTGATCCATGGATTGGGTTGCTGATCCATGTCTCTACAGATCTGATCTATTTCAGTAATAAAATTTATCTTCAGAAATTTCTGGGTTTTCTGCAGCACAGTATATTGTAATTCAGATCTACAGCTTAATATGCAGTATTTTGATGTAATTCCAATTAGATCTTGTTCTTAAAGTCTTGTGGCTTCTAGATCTATATTAGATCTGATGTTTCATACATATATCTGTCCTAGATCTGAAATTTAATTTACAGCAGATGAACCACTTGGAAAATAATGCTGTCTATGTATTTCTGCAGTTTACTTCTAGTTGCAGCTCTCATTTCTGAAGGGATCTTGCCCTAGTTATTTTTGTAATCAGTTGTATAGGAAATAAACTCATTTGTAAATCTGATTTACTGATATAATACTGAATTATCAGATCTTTGGCTGACCTCCTATGATTTTCAGTCAAATCTGTGCAATTCTAGGTGGCTGGGGTTTCATTTTGCAGCAGCTTCTCTCTTTGGCTGATTTCTAGCTAGTCTTGTTTTCGGGAGATCTGTTTAATGCGCTTAAACTTATTTTTTTCTGTTGAAATTGCATATATATGTCACATACAGCTTTAATGAGGGGATCCTAGCCTTGATCAGCGTTTTCTTTGCTCAGATTTTCTTATACCGCGTTTTCATTGAAGGCCTTCTTGAGATTATTGAATTGGGATTATTCCAAGTTCTATAGGAAGAGTCTACAGTTGACCAAGTAGCCTCTGGTTCTCACCCTATTTTCAGAGGTGACATAACTAGTAAATTCCTCTGTAGTCCATCTCTGACATAGAATCTTGAGAATCCCCAAAAAAGGACATTACAATGGTATCAGAGCTCCACTCTTGGCACAACCTGTGCTAGCATTGGAGCCACAGTCATGCTGCATTCCGAAGATGAAGATCCTCTTTTTGAGAAGGTGAGGAGATAAAATAATAGAATTCATAGAAAGTATGACTATACTACTGTTGACCTTGACAAGGGTCAAGAAAAGGGGAAAGGCTCTGAGTTGAATGATAAAGATAAGGAGGCAGAAGAGTTTGCAAAAACTCTCTTGGAAACCATGCAAGATATATCCAAGGAAATAAAGGAGATGAGGATAGAAAGAATTAGGGAGTCCCTTAGAAGACTCCATCAAGGAGAGAGTTCTGAAATGTCTCAGTTTGGGACTGGTCCACCGGTGAGCTTGCCACAGCTCCACAGATCTCACAACGCTCTACAATGCCTACCTTCTTGGCTGTAGAGAATGAGGGGCTTCAATAATCAACCTCTTTGGAAGGCTACTTTGTAGAATATGATTCAAAAAGTCAAAGGTTCAAGGATAACTTGAGCTTTCAATATTTCTGCCATCTCAAGGACTGGAGGAGGCCATTGCAGCAGTATAGAGATGGAGGTTTCCTTCATGGGAGGCATCACACCATGGGCAGGTTTTTCTTGCCTAAGTTTGATGGATCACCCTCTTGTTTAGCTAAAGCATGGGTGGAAAAGTTGGACATCTACTTCCAGCTGAATAAAGTGCCTGAAGCAGAAGCCATTAAGATTGCTGCGTTGCATTTTGAGGGAGAAGCCCACAACTGGTGGTTTCATGGACTTTCTACATTGGGGCACAAAAATGTGTCCACTTATGATGAGGTCACTAGGAGACTAGTGGAAAGATTTGATCGGAAGGATCCGGAGGCCCCTTTCATAAGCTTAGCAAAGCTTGAGCAGATAGGAGATGTTGAAGCTTATATCTCTGAATTTTTGAGGCTGTCTATAATGGTTCCTGATCTTTCAGTTGCAAGGAGAGTCTATATGTTCATAGATGGCTTGGAAGAACCTTTGCATGGGTTGGTCAAGTCTACCAATCTCACCACTCTGCATGATGCCATTGAAAGAACAAGAGATCTCCAAGATGCCTTGCCAAGGGCAAAGGAAACCCTTCCAAGCAAAGCCACTCACTCTTCTAAAGGGAAGGAAGGGAAAGCTGCTCCACCCAAGGAGAGCTCACAGAAAAATCTTCTTCACAATGATCTTCGGAGGGAGTTGAGAAAGAAGAAACTATGTTTCACTTGTCAAGAATCATGGGTGCCGGGACATAGATGTGCTGCTGAAAGAGCACATTATATTGAGTTCTTCTCTAATTGTGAGGAGGAGGAAGGCAATGATGGACCTAGGAGAGGTCATAGCGCTGGTGATGATGAGGAGGAGGATCCATCATCATCCAGAGAAGAAGAGGGAGCATTTTCTCCAACCAGTGGGACTCTTGCTTCTTTGAGAGGAGTGCCCAAATATTTGACTCTTAGAGTGCATGGTTTAGTTATGAACCAAAGAGTATCTATTCTTATTGACAATGGGGCAACCCACAATTTTATTGATGCTCACTTTGTTCAAAGGAAGGGGATCCCTATTGATACTTTTGATGGGTTCTCTATTTTGGTTCCGAGAGATAGAAATATGCAGTGCATGCAGTATGTTCCATCACTTTCTGTGACTATGGGGACCTACACTTTGGAGGATCACTTCTTTGTAGTAGACATACCAGACACCAACATCATCTTGGGTGTCCAGTGGTTGATTACTTTGGGAAAATTCACCACTGATTGGAAGGCCTTGCAAATGGAATGGGTAGATTTGAAGAGTGGGAAACAACAAGTCATTCAAGGCATGCACACCTACCCTTCACTTGATGTCTCTACCCACACAAAAAAGATGGATTTACGCAGTGAGGGCAAGGATCTCATGGTTCTTTCTCTCATGTTCATGAGATTTCTGCAAGGGACATTCCTACATCATGGCAAGCCTCTTGGGATGCCATTAGATTCTGTGGAGAAAGCTTCACCAAGTGCTGAAACAATGGAAGAAAGAGTCACTGTGCTGGGGGAGGAAGCAAAGGGGAGGATCAGCCTTCCCACAAACAATGTTGGCATGCATGATGCCAAAGGAACAAGCAGCAACAAGGCAAGCACCACCATAGATACATCTACAACACTGTCCTTGTTGAGGAGTGTAGATCCATATTGGAGATCTCAAATCCTTGTAGAGTACTCCAATGATCTGCACACCGAGATGATCTTAGATGGCATAAAGTAAGGAGGAGGCTACATGGTCCATGAAGGGGTCATCTATCATCTTGGTAAAGTATTCTTGTCCCAAGCCTCCAAGCTTAAGCAAGAAATACTACAAAGGGCACACAAGGAGTTCCTTTCCAGCTACATGCAATAAAAAAAAATCTACTCCCTAATCTTGAAGAGTTTTGATTGGGAGGGTATGGAGGAGGAGCTACATCAGCATTATGATTGGGAGGAACTAAATCAGAACTTACAAGAGTTCAATAGTTATGTGGAGATGGGGCAGCCAAAGGATCCTATGCAGGATATATTTCAGCCATCTCTTTCTTCTCTCAAAAGAGGGGAAAAGTCCATGCCTAACTCTATAAGTATGGGAGGTTTGTATGGTAAGAAATCTGATCTTGTAGAGAAATTTTATTTTTTTGATTTGGCACACTCTCTTACCATATGTATACAGGCCATGGCTCCTACAAAGAGCAATTTTTCATGCAGATCTCATGGCCAAGATGGGGCCAATAAAAATTCCAAAGCTGGCCACTCCCTTGATGTGCAAATGGAGATTGTTTATCATGATGGGTGCTTTCCAAAGGCACCTAATGAGAGTTTCACTTTCAGCCATGTCAAGGTGGCTTATGCAGAAAATATGTGGTGGGAGTACCACCTATCACATTCAGATCTACTCAGAACAAGGAGTGTACTGCGCTGGTACCTTATGTGGGATTGTGACCCACCTCCTCATGTGCAAATTTTAGTTTGCCTTTATGTGATTTTTCTACCATACATAGATGACATATTGGTTTTGTTTATGGGCATGTATGGGAAAAGAGTCAGTAGTGTACATGTACCACATGGGATGGAACTTTATCCAGTACTTCATGATACATGTTTCAGATGTGACATTGGTTCACCCATGTTTATTTTTGTTGAGTTTTACACTCTTGAAGGGGTAGACTATGAACCTATCATGCTAGCATTGGAGGAGCATTTTTTGATGTATTGCCTTGGTGAACACTTGCTTCATGATGAGAGCTTTATTCTTGATGGTGTCATCAATGGAGAAGGAGAAGAAACACAACTCTTACCCTACTAGTTGCTTGAGGACAAGCAACATTTCGAGGGGGAAGACTGTAATGTCCCTACTTAGCCTTAGCTAAGAGGAGACATTAAATTTTGATTTAATTTATGTTTTATGAATAAATGAATAAAGGAGGACATGTAAAACTCATAATAAATCAATGCCCATGTGAACAAAGAAAAATCTAGGCTACGTAAATAATCACTTGCAGGTGTGAAAAAGGGTTGAGCCAAAGATTGGGTCCACCTTCACCAAATCAACTGCGTTGTCTAGGTTCAATGCATCTCCAAGAGGGACTGCACAGATCTAGAAGGGAGGTTCTAATGTGAAAAGGACCAACTCATCCAAGTGGTTTAGGGTTTGCAAAGGCTATCTCATGTTATAAAAAGGAGGAGAAGACACATGAAGAGGTTGTTGATGAATTATATTTCTGAAGTATTTGTCTGCTTAGACAAATACCATTCTCCGCTGTTTAGTGGAGGATTGTGATTGGACTTCTTATTTAGGAGTTTCATCTCTTCCCTTGAGGTTCATTGGAGGAGTTCTTTGCTGAAGTTGGTCACTATCTGGTTTGAGACCAAGCTCTATCTTTCATGAGCAGCGCTGACCCATTGAGGGTTTTGCAGCTGCTATCTTTTGTAGCAAGTGGCATTTTAGATCTGCTTAGATCTAGTTGTTTTTGAGAGGCTTTATCTATTGGAGAGTGTTATTAAGTCTCCAAGGAGTTAGATGATATTTATTTCATATCAGATCTGTACTTTACATTCCATGTATTCAGACTCCTTTACCCTCTTCGCAGTTTCTGCGTCATACTGCGTTATTTTGTGAGAGGGCTTTGTTATTACAGTTTGCTATCAGTTTGGAGGAAGATCTCTTGGTGTTAGGCTTGCCTTCCCTTGGTGATCCATGGATTGGGTTGTTGATCCATATCTCTACAGATCTGATCTATTTTAGTAATAAAAGTTATCTTCATAAATTTCTGGGTTTTCTGCAACACAATATATTGTAATTCAGATCTACAGCTTAATATGCAGTATTTTGATGTAATTCCAATTGGATCTTGTTCTTAAAGTCTTGCAGCTTCCAGATCTGTATTAGTGTTACACAGCAATTTGTCACCGTCCCTACAATCCCCATCCTGCACATTGGAGGGCTCATTCCGTGACCCGTGGACAGAGTTAAGCCTTGAAAATACCTTCATTGCATCCCTCTGAAGATGAGCTTTAATTTCCCTAAATACATCTCCCTGCAAAAAACCATAAAAATAGCTCTTTTTCCATTGGCGCGGTTCCATAGTTCAGCCCTCGTGCCAAGAGGGAAATCCTCCAAAGAGGGCACGCCAATTGGTGCTCTGTCATAGAGCCGTACCCGTGCCAACCATATTAAGAGGTGTTTTTTAAAAATAAAAGGCGGAAGTTTCATCCTAACAAATTACTGGGCTGATTTCTATCTTGAGTTGGGAGGTTTGGCTACGGATTTCCATGGAGAGGAAGTGGTTTGCCACATCTCATGGAAGCTTCCTTGATGATAGGGCCAATCCCATAATTATAGGGATCCCAACTCCCCTTCCTCCTTCTATAAAATCTTTCCCATTTCCATTTGCAAGCTAGTTCCAAAGGGTGGCAGAATTTCTAAGTTCCCAAGAGCTTTCATGCTGCAAAAGCCTTCTTGATTCCCTAAGGCCAAATCCAAGCAAGGAGACTATTGCCAAGTATCCGGAGAGAGAGGCTTGTCCCATCCCTGACAGGCTTTTCCGAGACATGTTGTGCTGATGACCCGCTAAAGGAGAGTGCTGCGTCGAAGCTATGGTTGTATTCTTCTTTTGACTCTTTAATGATAAGTGACTATCGGTTATGGTTCCACTCTTGTTCTTGATCATGTTCATGAGTTATATCCTCTTTGACTGATATATAGTTGTATGCACTGGATTTTATGCTTGCGTTTGTGTTGTTTCTTGCATGTGCAGGTGTCTGATCGCGGAGATCGTGAGGATTGTGATCTGCCAGGGCAAAGGAACAGGAGCACCACCTCTTCTACAAACGATAGCGTTGGATTCCAGGTAAGCCCTTTTCGCAAGTCGGTTTATTTACAATTAGGAACCTGAACTGTAGCGTGTTTGATTGTTGCTAGACCCGATCTGGGCTAGTAGGGATCGCGTCTGTCCGCAGAGGGGATTTACCTCCTCAACAATTTGGTGACTCCGCTGGGGATTCAGCTCATTGTTTGATTTGTAAACTATAGACGGAGTCTGAAGCACAACCAGATAGCCTTCGAAACGCTTTTGCTTTGCATTAGCGGAATAGATCAACGCTGCTTCAGTCGATCTTTGGTTTGGTTTACGGACTGAACAACTTGGAGTTTTGTCTTCTCTTTCCGGTTAACTTCTTGGCCTTGCTTGCTTGGTCGACTCTTTGGACTGGATTTTCTTGTTTGTTTGGCTTTGTTCTAGCCTTATTTTCACTTGTCTGTGTCTGAGATTGCTTGTTTTTTATTTTTTCCATAGTAAACTTGGCTGGCGCGCTTTTTAGCGTAACAGTCGCATCGATTGGCGCAGGTTGCCTGTGTATCACCCATTTCATTGCATTTCTGGCGCTAATTTCAAGCTCACAGTCGCGCCAATACTGTGAGCTATTAGGGTTTTCTGTGTTTCAAGCTTTCTGAGGCTGGATTGTGATTTTGATCTTGTTTTTTCGGCTGTTTGAGTGCACTGGAACCTGGTTTGACTGGTTGGAACCTCCTTCCTTTGGTTGTTTGCTTATTTCTTTCGATTTTGCATACAAGCCCTAGGGCATCTAGGTGCCTTTGTGAGTCGAGCCTCCCTTGGGAGTTTTTGGTTTCCGTTCGTTCAGTCGGCTGTGGGATTGCTTCCTTGCATTCGTTTGACAGTTGTCTATCATATTGTTGCGTTTTTTGAGTGATTGATTTCATTTTCATTCGAATTTCGCTTTGTTTCATTTTGGGCCTAGATCACATGGCTCATTGGTGTCTTTGGGACTTTTTCTAGTTTTGAGAGACTTTTTGCCGATTTGAGATCTGATTGTTTGTGCTATTGAGTGAAATTTGTTGGTTTCGCTCTCTTAATATCATTTCTCGAATTGCTTCTTATTTGTTTTCGATTTGTTTAGTGCATCTAGCTATCAAACATTGAAAATAAAAAAAATCTCTTTTGCTTTTGGTTGATTAGTGCAAATTGAAATCTTTTCGATTTTACTAGTATTTAGTGAATTTGAAAGAAAATTTTTTAGTTTCATTAGTTGCATTAGAGATATCATTGATTGTCTTCTGATCATTTTTTTTGTGTAAAAAACTCTCAACTCTTCTGTAGCTAGTTTTCATCGAACAAAATGGTGTACTGTGGCATGTAGTTTTGCATTTAAGAGATTTTTGAGACAGCACATTCGTTAGGGCCTGAAAACTGAAATGTAATTGAAGATCAACTTTAAAATTCACTCAATTTACACTAAGGCAGCATTGAAATCTAACGAAACACATTTAGAGGTCTAGGCTAGAGACGTGTTCCGGCATATTAAAACCTAGTAGCTGTCGTTCTCCTTTTGGCTTTAGACAACGCTAGTACGGACTTGTGCTCCCCGTACCGTCGCGTATATAAAGGGAGACCCCACTAGGTTTCAATCCTTTATCCGTAAGAAGCCAAGTCTGCCACCCTATACTCGTGATACACCGAACACAACATTCAGGGAGATTGCCTGCATGTACGGAAAGTCCTTGGTTGATTTCTCTTTCATTATCAAAACCAAGGTGTATATTGCAGTTCACGGTTATTTGGTACACCCTTTTGCCTAGTATTCCTGAGCAGTCATTTGATCTTTTCTGACTCCCTAAATTTGAAAGGATCACCAAGCGCTTGTCCTTTCACGCTTGTGTCAAATCTGAAAGAGATAGAGTCACCTTTTGTACCGTTTCTCGACTCTTAAAACATGAAATGGTGAAGTTTCTTATGTTTCAATGTGGTAAAAAATTAATCACCCACGATTACACGCCCTGTTAGATTTTTCTTGTTGACCGTTTGATCATGTGTCTTGACTCTTTTTCAGCCTGTGTGTGTGTTTGATCTTTTCTCTTGTCGTTTTTGTCACAGTGGCGGAACCCTCGGTTTCGTCTACTGGTAGTCCTTACACGGATGATTCATCAGAGGTGTCCCAATCCTCTGCTGAACCACAGCAGCCCGTTGTTTCTGAGTTTCCTGACGGGGGACCGGTTCTTTCTGAGCAACCCTTTGGGGGACCAGTTGAGTTCGATTGGCCCTTTTCGGACCCTGTGTCTGAATTGAGATTAGGATCTGATTTCTTTTCTCTTACATCGGGTTCGCCTTTTATAGTTGCTGTTTTTCCTCCTATTCCTCGCCGTCTATTGCGAGATCTAGCGGCAGGCTCAACCATGAGTGATTCTGGTGAGGAAATTCCAACGTCTGGTGAAGACTATCAGCTCTTCCCACGAAGATTGTTTCCGGGAGACAACTCTGAGTCAATTGTTATGTTAATAGCCAGTCCCTCATTACCACCGGGGTACAGGTCTTTGGGTCAGATCATTTCCGCTGCTGCCTCTATGGGAGTGTCAGCTCCTTCTCTGAGGCCAGCTGCTCCTTCATCGGGGGTGTCTCCTCAGACGCCCGTTACTTCTGTACTCGTTCGGCCCACTGTTTGTGTGGCTGCCTCTACACCCGTTGTCACGACACCCTCCGACAGGGCTATGCTGTCTCCTGAAGACATTTATCTAGCAACTGCTATACCAGATAATATCTCTCCGGAGGAGTATCGGTTGTCCCTGCTACAGCCGAACCCCGAGGTTGGACCATCCTCCCAAGATCCCAACCGCTCTTACTTTTCGCACTATGCACAGGATGGTACACCCGTGTATGCTTTTCCAGGTCAGTATGATGAGCACGGGGACATTTTGCGTCTACCCGCTCCTGAGGCTTACCTCCATGCTCAAGGTTTACCTTATAACCAGGCTTATAACCCGCAAGGGCAACCTTTCCAAGGCCAACCTTCGGGCCAACCTGGCTATCCTTATGACCCACAAGGGCAGCCCGTGCAGGGCTATCCTGCGCAAGGGCCATCGTACAGTCCGCAAGGATAGTATTACAACCCTTTCGGTCAACCTGTACAGCCTCAGCCGGGGTACCAACCGGGACCGGTATATGGTCCTGGGGGGCAGATCCAGCCTTCTCAACCAATGCAACCACAGTATCCTGTTGTTTCTAACGTTGCATATCAGCCGGGACCATCCCATGGTTCCGCCCCAGGTCAAGCCGGTTACCAGCAAACACCTGGCCCTATTCCTCCACTAGGCCAACTGGCCCACCCGGTACAACCTGGTGTTCCGCCTCCAGGCCAACCGGCCCATCCGGTACAACCTGGGGCTCCTTTACAGCCAGGTCAACCTGCGCAACTGGCGCCGCCTATCTATCCGGGTCAACCTGTTCACTCAGGTCAGCCCTCTTATCCGGGTCAACCTGTTCACTCAGGGTAGCCCACTCATTCTATTAACCCTGCCCAGCAGCCGATTCATTCGATGCCGCAGCCAAATCAATAGCTGCGCCCTAGTTATCAGGCTCCGCAGGGTTCCACCTATCAGCAGCCGACTTATCCTCAGGGCGGTTATTATCCTCATGGTCAATCTCAACTGAATTATAACCACCCCAGAGTCCTTCAGTATTATCCTCCTCCACCCGGTTATACCTATACTTAGCAGCCAAATCCAAATGCTGCTTATACATAGCCCAATCCTAACCAGGGTCCACACTCTGGTTATCAAGCCCCACACACTGGTTACCAGCATCCAAATCAGTCTGGTTATACGACCTACGCCCCCTACAGTCAGAATCCTACGGGACAGAACCCATGGGGGCAAGGATATTCACAACCATTGTGGAGTACAGGTACCGGTCCTCATCCCGGGCCTGGCATGCCGGTTAATCCGCCATTTCCGTTCCTGGCCACCTTGGAGTTGCCGGATGTTTCAAAATTGACCAATGATCCGATTTTACATAATCCGTATTGGCCTCCGGTTCCTACCAAGATACCAGGTGATTGCCCCAAGTTTGAGGGAAAAGCTGGAGAGAACCCCCAAGCGCATGTGATGACGTATCATCTTTGGTGTTCGTCTAACTCTTGGGTCGAAGATTCAATTCGTTTGCGCCTTTTCCAGCGCACTTTAATTGGAGCTGCTGCTAAGTGGTACATCGAGTTATCCCGTGGTATCTTCCAAGATTTCAATTCCTTAGCCATGGATTTTCTCACGCACTTTCAGTTACTGGTTCGTTATGAAGCCGGGACACACCTCCTGACTTCTTTGAAGCAGGACAAGGCCACTCACATTTCCGATCACATTCATGAGTGGCGGCGCCGTCGTAGACTGATCAAGTTTCATATACCTGATTAGATACTAACTCACTGGTTCACCACCTCCTTCATGAACAAAATTGCCCAAGATATTGCGATGGGAGCGTGTGTGACGGAGGAACAAGCCATTGCGCATGCCCAATATCTGGATCTTGTATATTCTCAGTCCGGCACGCTTTATGATATCCTGCCTGATGCCCCACGGTCCGGAACCTCTAAGGCTCCACCTACCCCCGCAGTGGATGGTGTCATTGGTTCTGTATCTCAGAATTCGAAGAAGTCTTCGAATGGGAAGCAGAAGTCTAATTCTTCCAACAATACTCCTGCTAGTCCTGCCCCATCAGATTCTGGCAAAACTGCGGAGGTGAACGCCGTTCAGGCCAATCCTGCGGAGAAAGCCTCCAAAGGGAAAAAGAAGGGCAAAGGTAAATCCAAACCCGATGCCCCGAGGCCAGAATCCAAATCTCGCACTGAGGATGGCTCTCAACGTAAACCGAAGTACCCTTGCCTCATTGGTGAAGGAGACCATTATACTAAGGATTGTCCACGACGATCCGAAGTTAGTCAAATTCTCAAGGGCTCAAAAGGGCCTCCGACAGTTCTTAAGGAGCCATTCCTGTCTCAGCAGACCCATATGGTCGAACATCCATCACCATCTGCACCATTTGGGTCCCAAGTTTTCATGATGAAGGTTGCTGCACCTATCTCTGTCGCTACGCGTTCGAAGGATTACAACGAATTGCGGCAGGCACCCGGGAAGGCAGTTGCGGATGGACCGCCTCCCCCACCTGTCTCCGGTTTGTTGGAAATCGAGAAGCCTACTCCTGAACCTATTGTGAAGCCACCTTCTAAAGGTGTTCTTCGAAGATATTCTTATAATCCAAATGCTCATGCCGCTCAACATTACAACATTGTTGAGGATTTGGCACAGGCACCTTCTGCTATGTCTACACTAGAAGTTCTTCAAAGCTGTCCTTCGCAACGGAAGGCTTTATTGTCTGCAATCGGTGGCATTGATCCTGCCGATTCGAGCCTTCTCACCTTCGATTTACAGAATTTCTCCCCCCGACTTCCACATTAGATAGCTCTTGTTATTCAAGTCGGGATTAACGGTCTTAACATCCATAGGGCCATTGTGGATGAAGGTGCTTCTACCTGCGTCATGTCATCCGCTTGCTGGAAGGCCATTAGCTCTCCAGCCCTTGCGTCATCTCCCAATGCCCTCGAGGCATTTGATGGTCGAGAATCCAAACCCCTGGGTGTTCTCGAAAGTTTAGCGATCACTTTACAGGGGAAGACTGTCAACGTGGAAGTAGAAGTAGTCGATGCCAGGCTCAACTACAACATAATTATTGGCCGCAGCTGGACCCACGCCATGATTTTCATGCCATCCACCGTCTTTCGACTTCTTAAGTTCCCTCACGAGGGAAAAATCGTCACGGTGGATCAGTTATCCTTCTTCACCTCCACTTTCGAGAACAACGTACCATACGTGGATCAGATTCCGAATCCCCCTGACAGTGTTGGACCCGGTCTCTTCAAGGACCCTGTCCTCATGGGTATCTTTCCCGCACCACCACCACACACCGCTCAAGTTAACATGATTTCCAGGTCCGATGACCCCTGGCTTATTCCTATGCCTGAGCAGGTGTTTGAGTTTGGAGAATCAATGCCCTTGACTCCAGTAGAGATCAGCTACTGTGAAATTGTTGCTGCATCTGATCCTCCACCTCCTCAGCATGCTCCTTTGAGCATGGCTCTAGATGTTTACTCTCAATTCCCCTGGCTTGGTCAGGCCGATTTGCCTGATCCTCTCAAAGAGACTTTTCCTTCCGATGAAGCCATCATTGAAACTATGTCTCTCGAGGAGCTGCCTTGGGGCGATGGACATCATCGCTCCTCTTTTATGCCTAGCTTGGGGGCAATGTCAGATTGTCTGGAGCGTTATGCATCTCAGGTTCCTACTCCCCCTCTCCAAATGCCCATCTTGACGCACAAGGTTTTTTCGGAGGGAAACCTGAGTAATATCACTCAAACCATCCCGATCAACATCTCCGTCAAACCGGGGATCGTTGAGAATATTCACATGGGAGTGACTTGTTCTCCTGATGAGATTCAAGTCTATACTGATCTTTTCAAATAATTCAAAGATGTGTTCGCCTGGTCCTACGAGGAAATGTCGGGGATTGATCCCAGTATCGTAGTGCATGAGATTCCAACCTATCCAGGTGCGAAGCCCGTGCGCCAACGCTTACGCCCCATGCATCCTCGAAAAGCCGCTGCAATTAAAGCAGAAGTTGAAAAACTTCTGAACGCGGGCTTTATTTATCCCATCCCCCTCACAGAATGGGTTTCTAACATTGTTCCTGTTGATAAAAAGTAGGGTACTATTAGGGTCTGTGTTGATTACTGCGACATCAATCGCGCCTGTCCAAAAGATAACTATCCCACTCCGTTCAGAGACCAGATTATCGACGAATGTGCCGGAAGTGAGATTTATTCCTTGATGGATGGTTTCTCAGGGTATAGTCAGATCAATATTGCACCTGAGGATCAACATAAGACTACATTCATCTGTCCGTGGGGTAATTTCGCGTATAAAAAGCTCCCGTTCGGCTTGAAGAACGCTGGAGCCACTTTTCAGCGTGCGATGTCTTATGCTTTCCATGACATTCGCCATATCGTTCAGCTTTATCTGGACGACTTGCCAGCTCATTCAGCTAGGCGAGAGGATCACCCTGAACACCTCCGCCAGATTTTCCTCCGCTGTAGGTGCTACAATATTAGGCTCAATCCTCATAAGTGCGTCTTCTGCGTGGATTCTGGCCGTCTTTTGGGATTCATAGTCTCCAAAGACGGAATTTGCCTTGACCCTTTAAAAGTCGAGGCTATCATCAACCTCCCATCACCCTCCTCATTATTTCAGTTACAGAGTCTACAGGGAAAGGCAAATTTCCTTCGACGCTTTATCCCGAACTACGCGGAGGTGGCTAAAGGATTCACGCGCCTATTAAAGCAAAATGTTCCCTTCCATTGGGACGAAATTGCTCAGCAGTCCTTTGAGAAGCTAAAGACGTTATTGGTTAATGCTCCTTTGCTTCGTCCACCCAATTATCGCCGCAATTTCACTTTATATCTCACCGCCGCGTTTAGCACCATTGCTATGGTTCTGGTGCAGGATGATGATGATGGTAATGAACATGTTGTTTATTATCTATCACGAAACCTTCTCGATACAGAAACACATTATGCTCACGTCGAAAAGTTGGCGTTAGCAACAGTAAACGCTGTGCAGCGTTTTCGCCATTACATCCTGTTGCGTACGATAACAGTGGTTTCGGATTGCAACCCCATGACATATATTCTCTCTAGACAATTGCTGGGGGGAAAATACTCCAAATGGATAGTTATCATACAGGAGTTTGACTTAGAGTTCACTACCACTAAGTCAAAGAAATCACTGGTTTTTGCAGATCTTATATGCTCACTCCCAACAGAATCCGCTCCTTCGTTTTCCGAGGATCATATCCCGGATGAAACTCTTTTCCTCATCAGTACTCGCGACCCTTGGTATGGCGACATAATCGTGTACCTTCAGACCTCCACATTTTGGTCTGAGTTGACTAAAGATGCCTGACGTCGTATTCGGAATCAGTCTCAACCCTACCGCATCGTAGGAGATACTTTATACCGTGTTGGAGTAGATTCGGTGCTCCGTCGGTGCCTAACCTTGGAAGAGGCTGAAAGGGTTCTAAATGACTGCCACAGTGGCGCCTGTGGTGGACATATGTCCGGATATGCTACTGCCCAGAAGATTCTGCGAGCAGGTTATTTCTGGCCGTCAATATTCAAGGACTGTATTGTTGCAGTCTGTAAATGTCACGCGTGCCAGGTGTTTCAGTGCAAGATGCGCGCGTCGCCTCTCCCTTTGCATCCTGTCATTACCGTCGGCCCTTTTGCGAAATGGGGTGTGGATTTTATGACGTGTAACCCTCACTCGGCCGGGGGGCATGCGTATATCATTGTCGCTGTCGACTACTTCACCAAGTGGGCCGAAGCGATGCCTACACTAGCTGCCGACGGTAAGACAGCTGCCCAATTCATATTCAACCATATAATTGCATGTTTCGGGGTCCCGCAAGCCATCGTTACTGACCACGGTACTCATTTCCGAGATTATATGATGGCTGAGCTGACTTCAAAGTTGGGTTTACATCACGATAGCTCAACGTCGTATTACCCTCAGGCAAACGGCCAGGTTGAAGCAGTGAACAAGGTTCTGGTCACTATGCTTCAACGAACAGTTGGTATCCACAAATCCAATTGGCACCTCCAACTGTTCTCAGCTCTATGGGCATACCGGACATCTGCAAAGAGTGCAACTGGATTCACACCATTTCAATTGGTGTATGGTCTCGAAGCAACTCTTCAGGTTGAATGCGAGATTCCTTCGTTGAAATTAGTTGTGGAACTTCTACCTGACACTTCTGCCGAGGAAGAGCGTCTTTTGTATCTGGAACGGTTAGATGAAAACCGCCGCTTAGCTGCTTTAGTTATTGAAGCACAAAAGAAGCGGGTCAAAGCTCACTTCGATCAATCGGTTTCTCCTCGTTCCTTTGTTGAAGGAGACCTCGTCCTCCTGTACGATCAAGCACATGATAAGCTTGGGGCTGGCAAGTTCCAACCTATGTGGCATGGGCCCTACATAGTAAAACGCGTTTTGAAGAATGTGGCTTATGAGCTTATAGATTATGAAGGAATTCCGCTGGCGCAGCCCAGAAATGGGCTGTACCTCAAAAAATACTATGCCTGAAGTGATTTTTGGTGTGGTGTGTGTACATAAGTGTGTGTTTTTCATTTGTGTGCATGTGTGGTGTGGTTTTCAATGTAAACATATTTCTGTTGATCGGGTATTCCTGATTGTGCAGATGTCCATTCATCCGTTTGTTGGTTTCGCGGATGGTGCCTCCCGCAGTACCAGGAATCTGTCTTCAGCAGCCTGGGTAATCTACGATCCTGCTAGTGAGTTGGTCAACCTGCAAGGTGTGTGTCTGGGACGGACTACAAGTAACATCGTGGAATATAGTGCTGTATTATAATTATTAACCGAGGCTGTGAACCTTGGTATCCATGAATTACTTGTGTATCTAGACTCGCAACTTGTAGTATTACAACTGAACGGTCATTATTCGGTCAGAAACCCATCCATCTTACGTCTGTATCTGCGTATTTGTTTACTGGAAAGAAATTTTGACTATATTACATACTAACATATTCCCAGGCATATGAATGCGTTAACTGATGCAGTAGCTAATTTGGTTTTAGATAGGCATTTGCGCAATTTGTAAATCATTGTTACATGAAAGAGAAAGATCCATCCAGAAATAGATATGTATATATATATCGAAATGTTTACATAGTGTGCATCACAGTAAATCAAAAAATATATATGTTCGTCTTAATACATCCGGAGACGACATGTCTCTCAAAAAATATGCATGATAAAAGTCCTAGGAGTCTAATCCGCATGGTGCTCATGATAACAAGTAACTGCACGCACTAAGCGTCTCAGAATTCGGTGGAGGCGACTGGGCACTCCCACCGTGTGTCTCTGGTACGCCATCGGTACATCCGCCAGTCGGGCGTAGTCTGGGATCCCTCGGGCAATGCCCTCGAGATTCTGGATTAACTCCCCCCCCTCTGCACCCTCTGCCTGAGGGTCAGGTGCGGGAAGAGTCCTCCGTGCGATAGGAGACATACCGGCTGGTCTCTCTGGACCCACGTCTGCATGCATATAAAATGTGTCAGGAAGAACATGTATTAACAAAAAAATCATAAAATATAAAATCAAAAAGAGAAGGGGTCATACCCAACTCCTCGTCCCAATCATCTCCCTCCGGCAGTGGGAGATCTGGATCACCAGTGAAATCGGTACCGGCATATGGCCAGTCTTCCACTACGATCAACTGACGCCGCAACCACCCAAAAAACTCTGGCCTCCAGGACATCAGTTGGCCCCCTCCAGCTCTGGGCATCAGTGCTGCCCAGCGAGCCATTCTTGGCTCTCGTGGAATCAGCTCAGCTACTATGGCCCCTTGGCCCTGGAAGATTGGTAATCGTTCCAGAATGAACGATACCAGGATAGAACCATAGCCAAACTATTTCAGCTTGGCTTGTTTGCATTTGGTCAGTTGCCTCTTTATGTTTATCGTCACTGCTGTGGCCCAGTCAAACAATAGAGGAGTCATACACTCTGAGGCCAACAAAAGTTGGGCCTTTGTGGCCTCGTGCAGTGCCTGCGACCCCGCAGCCCGCGTGATGGTATGCAGCACCACTCTCAGTGCCAGATCAGGAATGGTATGGATGTCCACCTTTCCACTTCCGGATCCCAGTTGTGCCCCTCGGCACACTCGTGCCATCACTTGCTCCATTTTCTCACCAGAGGGTCTGCTCCCTGTCAGTATGGGCACCGGACCTCTGCGCGATAATCCGGTTATGAAGTACATGTCAGCAACCTCCAGTTCTAACACTTGGTCCCGCAGTTTGAATACTTGTTCATCTGCGTCCCACATATTGATCAAGTACTATAGAAGCTCGAGCTGAGATCGTGAACAAGGTGTTAGGAAGAACTTTTTTAGCCCACAGTTCCTGAGGGCGTTCATGCAAACTTCATTTGCCATGGCTTGTTCATCCTCTTCACCGTGCTCCCTTTCTTTCCACTCAATCACCATTTTGTTCGGTTCACTGCACCAACATGGTCAAAACCCTTAATTAGATCTCTGATGAGCTTCAAAATTTCATTCAAATTGATTAAAATCTCGAATTTTTAGGCGGAAATTGAGGTTCTACCGCTGGCGCGGCTGTTTCCTGAACAGTCGTGCCAGCTGGCACGAGCCCTTTGCATATAAAAGCCCATTGGCGCGGGTCCATGCCCGATACCCGCGCCAATGAGCGGAGCCCTAAAAATTTAAAAAAGTGGCCTCAGAAGTCTAATGCATGATGGAAAACTATTAAAAAATGGATTGAAATGGAGTACAAAGAAGCGCCTCTTACCTGGAACTGACGGAACTCTGAATGGTAGCTCGGATCGGTCGTAATCACTGTCAGAAGTTCGCACACCAAACTGGACCACTGCTGCTCTTCGGTGAGGTAAATAGTAAAAAGTAATTTTATTTTCACCATTTGACATATTTATAACTTTTTGAACTCAAAATAGGTTTTGAAAGTTATTTTTCTGAATATTTTAATGTATTTGTGTCGAAAATGGGTTTTACACTTGCCTTTTTGTGCAGCAACAGGTCTTTCACGCAACTGAAACAGTGAAACGAGTTGTATTTTATACTTTTTCGGACTCGGTAAATACATGAAAAAGTCACTCTGGAGTCATCTTTTAGCTCTTTTCTGACTCTCTAAACATGAAAAGATTGCCGAGGCCCTTGTCGTTTCGATCTCGTTAAAGTGGACACGAATCGACATCTACCCAGTATACGTTTACCCCTTTTTCGGGCTGGGATGGATTATTTACGAAAAAGGAATACCCTAGCCTATCGCGACTAGGAGGTTTTCTCGAGTATTGTTTTCTACCTTTTCGGGTCTGGGGAACTATCTACGAAAAGGGACCACTGGAGTTTACTTTTCTGCTGTCTTTTCAAACTCTCTAAATATGAAAAGATGCTGAGTTCTTCCTTTGTCAGACTCGTTAAACCCTGATGACATCGGATTCAGTCGAAATGACGTTATTCGAGTCGCTCCTTCCTAGGGCTCGTTAAATGTACTAGGATGGATTCGCCCGAAGGGCGGACTTATATTTCAAGCATATGCTATCCCCTTCAAGCTTGTTATAAAAAATAATTGGGGTACTCGCCAGAAATGGTGGGGGAAAATAGAACCAGCATCGTTGTCGTGTCGGCAGTATGTCGCTCTTGAACATGGCACTTATCTGCATTCGTGTCGGGTTGGGGACATCTCATCTCGTTCTTCACTTTGCCTCTGTGGGTTTGGATAATCTCTTTTGACCTCTCATCTGTTCATTGCCTCGTCACCATGACCTATGATCCGTTGATGTCAAATACTGCCAAGTCCACTGTCGTGCCGTTTACATGTTCAAGAGAAGTTGACCTCTGCAAGTATCAACCTTCCTCTGATTCTCATATGATCCTGATTCACAAAACATCATGTTCCTCTGTCTCGTGTCGATGATGTGGGAAACATTATGGCCCACCTTTGATCAAGGTCACTTCCTGTCGACTTCAGCTCATTATCCAGGAAGAAGGTCTAGAGACTCTTTCATGGTACCTTGGAGCCTGCATGCCTCAATGGCAGGTTCATCGCATTCGACGTGAGGTTTTCATCATTGGCCTCCGATCGAGTGATTCTACGGGTGTTCGACACTAGCTCATTGATTCACACGCCGTAGATTGTACCTATAGTACCTTGAGGGCCATTCTCATTATTGGTGGTTCCTCTTGCGTCTGTTAACAACTTCCATCATTGGCTGGTAATCAGACGATGTTCTTGCATGTTCGACTTCAACTCACTTATTCGCATGCTTGATCTTGTACTTTGTTCGGGTCGAGATGGAGCGCGAGACCCTGGATTGTGTCTGTTGTAATCCAGGCTGCGACATTGTGGATTATTATGATTATTTACATGACTCACTGATTGGATGGCTGCGACCATACCTGAGTCTATTTATCGATCTTCATTGGATGGCTGCGTCCATGCCTTGGATCTAGATTATTGTACACTCTGTTATGGATGGCTGCGCCCATACCACGCATATATATCATGTATTTGAGACATCAGTTGTACTTCACTCCGCAGGTTTTCCGATGGCGGTGTCTTCAGTCGGCATGTTCTCGTAAATCATTTCACCCCTCTCTCTCTCTTTCGAGCCTCATGCTTTAGGGGGCATCTGTTACACAGCAATTTGTCACCGTCCCTGCAATCCCCATCCCGTACATTGGAGGGCTCATTCCGTGACCTGTGGGCAGAGTTAAGACTTGAAAATACTTTCATTGCATCCCTCTGAAGATGAGCTTTAATTTCCCTGAAGACATCTCCCTGCAAAAAACCCTAAAAATAGCTCTTTTTCCATTGGCGCGGTTCCATAGTTCAGCCCTCACGCCAAGAGGGAAATCCTCCAAAGAGGGCGCGCCAATTGGTGCTCTGTCATAGAGCCGTACCCGCGCCAACCATATTAAGAGGTGTTTTTTAAAAATAAAAGGCGGAAGTTTCATCCTAACAAATTACTGGGCTGATTTCTATCTTGAGTTGGGAGGTTTGGCTACGGATTTCCATGGAGAGGAAGTGGTTTTCCACCTCTCATGGAAGCTTCCTTGATGATAGGGCCAATCCCATAATTATAGGGATCCCAAATCCCCTTCCTCCTTCTATAAAAGCTTGCCCATTTCCATGTGCAAGCTAGTTCCAAAGGGTGGTAGAATTTCTGAGTTCCCAAGAGCTTTCATGCTGCAAAAGCCTTCTTGATTCCCTAAGGCCAAATCCAAGCAAGGAGACTATTTCCAAGTATCTAGAGAGAGAGGCTTGTCCCATCCCTGATAGGCTTTTCCGAGACATGTTGTGCTGACGACCCGCTAAAGGAGAGTGCTGCGTCGAAGCTATGGTTGTATTATTCTTTTGACTCTTCAATGATAAGCGACTATCGGTTATGGTTCCACTCTTGTTCTTGATCATGTTCATGAGTTATATCCTCTTCGACTAATATATAGTTGTATGCACTGGATTTTATGCTTGCGTTTGTGTTGTTTCTTGCATGTGCAGGTGTCCGATCGCGAATATCGTGAGGATTGTGATTTGCCAGGGCAAAGGAACAGGAGCACCACCTCTTCTACAGATGATAGCGTTGGATTCCAGGTAAGCCCTCCTCGCAAGTTGGTTTATTTACAATTAGGAACCTGCACTGTAGCGTGTTTGATTGTTGCTAGACCCGATCTGGGCTAGTAGGGATCGCCTCTGTCCGCAGAGGGGATTTACCTCCTCAACAATTAGATATGATGTTTCATCCATATATCTGTCCTAGATCTGAAATTTAATTTACAGTAGCTGAACCACTTGGAAAATAACGCTGTCTATGTATTTCTGCAGTTTACTTCTAGTTGCAGCTCTCATTTCTGAAGGGATCTTGCCCTTGTTATTTTTGTAATCAGTTGTAAAGGAAATAAACTCATTTGTAAATCTGATTTACTGATATAATACTGAATTATCAGATCTTTGGCTGACCTCCTCTGATTTTTAGTCAAATCTGCGCAATTCTAAGTAGCTGTGGTTTCATGTTGCAGCAACTTCTCTCTTTGGCTGATTTCTAGCTAGTCTTGTGTCCGGGAGATCTGTTTAATGTGCTTACACTTACTTTTTTCTACTGAAATTGCATATATATGTCACATACAGCTTGAATGAGGGGATCCCATCCCTGATCAATGTTTTCTTTGCTCAGATTTGCTTATACAACGTTTTTATTGAAGGCCTTGTTGAGATTCCTAAATTGGGATTATTCCAAGTTCTATAGGCAGAGTCTACAGTTGGCCAGGTAGCCTCTGGTTCTCACCCTATTTTCAGAGGTAACATAACCAGTAAATGCCTTTATAGTCCATCTTTGACATAGAATATTGATAATCCCCAAAAAGGGACATTACATTTTGACATACTTCTAGGGATCAGTTTGGGAAAAATCAAGTAGTTCCAGAAACTAGACATCCAAGGATTTCCAATGAGCCATCACGGGCCTCGTTTTGAAATCAGGAGGTCCCTCAAAATTTGTCTAAAAGACAGGGAATTTTCTGCTACTACGTTCCTGTAGCATTTTGGCAAAAAAGGCAGATTTCTGAAGATGCTCATCCAAATTTGCGTTAAGCCTTTTTTAGCCATTTTCAGTCATGAAAATTCAATTTTATTTCCATTTTTAGCATTTTATAGATATTTTTGAATATATTTTGTGCCTTGGGCTTTGCAAAGCCTTAAGGACAAAATAAGAGATTTGCAATAGGCCAATGGCCTTCTAGATGCTCTTGGATAGTTTCTTTCTCTTTAGCCTATATATTCCAAGAGATTTCATTGTATCAAGAGGCTGAACTTGATGTTATAGATAAATACATGGTATTACAAGCTTGGAAGAAACACTTTGTCTCATGATGTGGATGATTTCTTGTTTGTCTTGGATGGTGGAAGAGGACTGTTTGTAGGATTCCTTAGCTTGGTAAATGGTATAGTGTTCCTTATCTATATGTTTTCCTTAGTTTATCATACATGCTTTCATGCTTCTTTCTTACTGTAGGTCAGTAAAGAATAGATTTGAGACATGCCCATGGAGGCACCTCAAGTTTCCTGATTTCATTACAGCTTCTATGTTTTTCTTCTTTCTTAGTTATGTCAAAGAATTCTTAACTGCTCTTTGATACCCTAAGAACTTGTTATCAATTTCATTAATGGTTATTATGTATGCTATCTAGTATGATTCACGGTATGCCCTGCTTACTCATAGCTATCCAAAAACCCATCACTGAAACCTTTCTTTGAATATTTGATTATCTTAGTTGAACCAAAGAGGTCTTGTTTCGATCTTGCCCTTTTCCTATGCTCTGCAATCTTAGTTCAAAGTTCTCGATAGCTCAAATATGATGTTTAGGAGTTCCCTCTTCATAGATTGAGTTGTTTGTCTGTCTTGTGTGTTTTCCACAAAGTCTGAAGGCGATTTTCCCAAAGTTAGAGGGTCTTATACTTCTATGTATTGCCTGAATGTTTATTTTATGCATCTTTCAGTTTGAAGTTTCATTTATCATGATTAATGGTTAGCCCTACCACATGGATGTTTGCTGTAAAAATATTTAGGCTTAAACCTATTTTTCCTTTCACAAAATTAGTGTCCATCCCATTTCACTCCACCTAAAGAATCCATTCTACCTCGACCAAATCGGCCCTGCAATATACCTTGTCCACCCTTTGAGGCAGTCTCGACCTTATCGACCCCATAGCTCAGTTGATCTGACAAAATTTTGATCTAGTTATCCTTTGATTAGTTCTCCCTCAAAAAACCTAAAACAAACCAAAACATACTTAACAACTAGCCTAAAATCAGATACATAGAAAGAAAACAAGTTTACATCCTTTGCACAAATAGAGAGAGCCCTCTCTGAGTCCAGGAAGGCTAGGTCCTTGGGCTCCAAAGTTGGTTTGATGTTACCCTGTCACTTGGCTTGCCAATCTGCCAAATCACGGGACACTAACACTTACCATAAACCACCCTTCCCTCTAAAGCTCCATCTATCTCCCAGGTCATCGCATCATGCCCAGAATAACCAAGATTCTTCTGGCTACCCTCTGCTACCTTTTGAGTCTCCTCCCAAACTCTCAGTGGCCTCCTCAGCCTTGATTTTCCTCGTTTTTCTCTTATTTTTTCCTATGTTTCACGAAGGCTGTGTCGGCCTACTTTGTTCAGAAAATCCCTAATGCGACCTCGCGGCCACGCGACCTCACGACTTGTTTGCTGGGTCGCCAGGTCATTGAAGCCAACGCCCTCACTCAAATGCAATAGTGTGACCTTGCGACTAGGTCGCCAGGTCGTACACCCATCACCCTGAGGCCTATGCAGAGATTACAGGTCGCAGCTACCTGAAATTTCCTGGTGAGACCTACTTATTGGTCACTTGGCGCCTTGAACTGCCCGAGGCATTAGTTGGTTTAGACAGGTGATTTTCTTCGTCATATTGTTGCCTCCATGTCATTTTTCTTATCGTGGGATTGTTTCTTGAACATGCCATATGACGTTGAAGCTGAGCTTGATTGCATCTCGATCTCCTTGGCCTCAAGAGATATGGGGACCCCAACAATCCGCAGATGACACAAGAGCCCATAAATTGATCCCTTAGAAAACGATGTACCTCCAGTGATGCCTCCCACCTATAGAGACAAAAATTTCATATTTGGCAAGAACGATAAAATGTCTTGGTATGAACTGTAATAAGAATTCACAAAACAGGAGTTCTCGGAGGACCTAGCAGACCGCTAGGTGTACCTGCAAGTGAAAAGGTCTAAGATACATTATGTCGCAGCTCACCCCCCAATATTCCTGTGTGAAAAAGTTGTTGACTGGATTCTGCAAAGAATAGATTCTAAACATTCGGTGATAAGAGACTCTGCTAAGGTATCCTTTGCTAAACTTTCCCCGGGGGATTCCAATGTATACTACTTTCTGCCAAAAAAAGAAGAATCCTTTAATGCTCAATGGATCGTAACGTATGATGTGCCAGTGCACGACACCCTAAAGTGCCGGTGGGAAGTCCTCGAGAAGTTCAAGGGGAAGAAGGACAAGGAATATAAGACAGAGGGTCTTAGAAGGGTCTATAGGCTTGTTGTGGCTATGATGTGCCAAATGTATGGAAGAGCGGATGCTACCACCTTCAATGGGGTGTGGGTTCCCCTAATGTACGCAGTCACCACCTATGGAACACGTTTCAGTTGGGCCCAATTAATAATTTTGGCTCTGAGGGAAAACATATCAGTGGCATAGGTTCTGGAGGAAGGGTTAGCATCTTAATTCTACATGGACTCATATCTATTAGATGCAGTCTATTCATGGTTCCATTTCTACCAGTGGTTGCATAACTGGAACTCAGCGGCCGGAGGCCCTATCCACAAAGACTTGAAGATTTTTTGGGATTCCAGGTACAAGTAGGATATTGACCTTATATTACAAAACTTTATCAGTGTGCTCAACCGTTTGATATTCGGGGAAGATCCACCCTGCATGTCAAGAAGATCTGCGGAGACATTCATAAAAGTGGTTAATTGGTTTCCCATTCAAGAAGGCACCCTCATCAGGGTTTTTGGATCCTTCAAGAAGCCCCATGCATTGTCGAAGTTTGTCATCGACAAACTGCTGCTGCAAGAAGTCTGCTACCAGGTGTTGAGTGGTTTCTCTAAAAAAATGAGCAAGGGTAAGAAGAAACCATGGACCACCCTTCCACTCACCATAGGTACCTATACAACCAAGGATTTCAAAGAAGTGGAGGTGGAGGCTGAGAAAATAAAAGGATTTCACTTTGTAAACTTGGATTTCTAATTTTATGACCTAGAAAGGATTGTACCTGCACACTGAAAGCCAACCAAGTTCAGTTGGTCCTATCAACACATTGAAACAACATTGGAAGATGAGGTTAGAAATTGGTATAATGCGCTCAGGTAGGCAGGCCTCGAAGAAGAGTTTGAAGTAGATGGAGACCAGAGGGAACATCCTCAGGATGACCTAAGCCTTCAAGACAAAGCTTTTGACATGAAGCGGAAAAAGCAGTCAGGAGGGGCTTCTACCTCCCAGGCCAAGAAATCGAAGAATACTACAGGAAATAATTACCTAAGAATTTGGAATAAGAAGGGGGGAAATAAACCTTAGAACAATGAATTTCCACCTTCGCAAAGAAAAATCAAAGGGAGGAAGAACTTAAAAGGACCCAAGATGCACTGGCCCAACAACAACCAGAGGAGAGCTGAAGGTAGGAAAGGAGGAAATGTCTTGCTCGAAACCCGATTGAGCCTCTGGTGGTTACAACCAAAAAGGACATAGTGCTAGATACCATAACGAATCCCATAATGATATCATCGGCCGGGACTGATTTCACAGCTGCTACTGAAGAGAACTTCAACAAGATGAATAGGGAAATCTTAGGTCTGCAAAACAGGCTCATCATAGTTGAGAAAAAGGATGCCCAAGCAGAAGAAGAGAAAAGAGCCTTGGAAGCAGAAAACCAAACGCTTCAACTCACACTCACCCAAGTCGGCAGGCTGCAAGCTACCATTCAAGGAGAATTGGACATCTTGACGAGAACCATGGTGCAAGTCTATGAAGAGATGTTTAGGCTAAGACAAGCAGTTGCTCCTTTGGCAAGAGTCCAACTAGATACGAGAAATAAATCCACCCAACTAAAGGAGGTCTCCACAACAGTTGATAACATATTAGACTAGTGCGATAAGTACCCACAAGCCCCTGCTATGATGCCAAAGAGGGATTAGATTCGCACCGAAAATGACAAAGTATAAATGCGCATGAAATTTCAATCCTAAGACAAGCTCGTGAAATATGTGGAAAAAGTTATGACTGCCTACGAACATCTCATCAGTGGCTTGAACTCAATGGTGGAAGTTCATCACGTACCCTCCACAGGTACACTGATTGAGTAGAAGAGTGGAGAAGAGGTACTATAAGAGATCCAGTCATTCATGGAACTGATCAGATAGGCAGCTAGCTCAAAGGACCTTCTAGTTACCAAAGAAAACATTGCACAATACGTCGTGGAGCCAGTTATAATTTACACACAGTTGACCTCACTGTCCAATCATATTAGTTCGAAGAAGGGAACGCTTGTCCCTAACGTGCTTGAATGCTTACATAGACTCGGGGAATACATTCCACAACTAACCCCGATAGCTGCCGAATACCAAGCCTGTCAGACATATCTCAAGGAGTAGCTACAGCTAGAAACTATGGCCTTACACATCACCAAGTTACTCCCCTTAAAACTAACGACATGGCAAGGGATGTAAGGCTCAGGTCGCAAGTCACAAATCCTGCCAATTCATAGGTCGCGACCCATCCCAGGTCACAGGTTACAAATGTGTCCAAGCCGCAGGCCATCCCAACGGTTAGGTAGACGAAAGCCTGAAGGGTAACCAACGAGTCATTTTTTCCCTATATGTACTACCTTATGAGAGATTGTAAAGGAATTTGAATCTTGGAATCTTGAGAGGGACAATTGTATAACATTGAATGTATTTTCCCGGAATGAATACAAAGGAGTGTTTTGGATCTCACTATTGAATTTGATGAAGGCTTATTGTGTGATGACACTATGAATATATTCCTTTTGAATGAATGATATTTTCTTTAACTGATTGGTGTACATTTCTATTTATGCATTGTCTGTGTATTTGAGTTTATTTTTTACATGTATGGTGTATGATGGTTTAATGTAGGGATATGTTAATGATTCGGGTTGCTGATATATGCCTAAATATTTATTGAAATGTGCTTAGGTGATAAAGGGACACTTGATCATAGTGAAATTTTTCTTGTGTTTTTAAGTGGATCTCAGTACAAGTATGATCTTAGTGAATTATTGCTAACAATGCTTCCCTTAAGTCTCATGCTTTAAATTCCACTTTGCTATTTATGGTATTTTGTTTCACAGGGCATTCGTCAATCACTGACTTTGATTCGTTCAACATCCGTACATTCCCATAACTGTGAGTCACCTCTGTGTCCGAAAAAAGGCATATCTCTTACCAATATGATGGCAACTGGGCCCACATACCAAATGGGATCCCTAAAAAATGGGGTAGAGTCTAGTTGGGATTATACATTAGGGATTTCCCCTCACTATTGGCGAGTCATTTTTACCCGTTAACAGAATTGGCGCTAGAAGGAGGGTCGGATGGTAGGTTCCCAGCAAGCTAGTAACATCCCTATGCAAACCCCTCAAAATCCATTTACAGGCCCTTCCCTAGGAGATATCGATTTTGGTAACATCGGTCCTCCACCCCTTGAAGATACACCTCCCAAGGAGGACCCCCCGTTCTATGAAGCCACGTCACATCAGTTGAGAGCCTTGTGTCTGCTTTCCCGTGATCGCATCAGAGGTCTCCAGAGCTTCCCCGCTATGAGTTCCCTATCCAACCCGCAAACCTCCGAGCCACATCACAGCCCCAGGGTGTCCTATTCAATTCAATACCTCCACTCATAAGCTTAATGATCGAGGACTACATGGATGCAGTCGACCAGATCTGAGTTGAAGGCCCCGAGAGCCCCCAGGGAATTAACAGAGAAGGCCCCAACAACATTTCTACTAGGGTCCCCATTATTCCCCAACAAGGTACTGGTCCCCAGGATAATCCTCCTTTGCACGAGAATACCCAGATGAATGAACCAATCGGGGGAGGTGCCGAAAGAGGTTGAGGGAATAGAGGCCAAGAAAATGGTCGAAATACAGACCAAACCCACCACCTCCACCGAAACCAGAACTGACAACCTTTTATTTTTAACGGCAATTTCGATGGTTTCAGAAATTTCAGGAACTATAGGAATATTGAAAATCTGAGGGTTCCTCGGAATGAAGACATGCACTCCCAACACGAGGGCGATGCTTCCAGGTTTGGCGTCAGAAGTGAGTCTGAAAATGAAGTTGAGAATGTCGTGATTCCACCCTTTCACAAAGTGAGGTGAGTGCAACCCCTGGCCTGGAGGGCTCAATCCCCTTTGGGCATCTGAGGCCCGCTTCACGACATGCCCCAACACCCGGAGAAAAACTTACCCAAGTTCGATCCCGAAAGGGGGAAATTAGCCGAAGACCACATTAGCAACTTCTACCTCGCTCTGTAGATGATGAGATTGAAGTACGATGACGTAGCATGCCAGCTTTTTCTGCACACCTTAGAGAACAAAGCCACTACCTTGTATCACTCTTTGCCTGTTGCCTCCATCCAGAGTTGGGAAGAGTTTCGACGAACGTTTCTTGAGAATTTTTCGGAGGACAAAACCCCTACCATGCTCCTCACAGAGTTGAGTAAGTTGAAGTGCCAAAAGAAGGAAAAGGTCAAAGATTTCAATGAGTGGTTCACAACCATCCGGATCAAGTTTCCCCTAAATGTGGTCCCTGATGATTTTATCACTATAGAATATTAAACAAGGGCTCTTCCATGAGACATTACTGTGTTTTTTAAACATGAATCTAGGATTTCCTTAGCTGATAATTTCACCCCGACTCTTGTCGTAGAGAAATATATGCTTTCCATAGGAGCTCTAGACCGTGATAATCATGATGATATAAAGTCTGCTCGAAAGAAGGCGCAACCCTCAGCTAGTAAACCCAGGTACAAGGATAAAGACCCCTTTGACTTCGAAAGTATCGCTAAGTCCCTAAAGCTCCTAATGAACGAGGCCTTGGATTTGAAAAGGAAAAGAAGCGATACTACCTCGGGTAGAAAGCCCCAAAAGCCTTTATTTAGAAAAAACAATAGTACACCGAATCGCCCTCCTTCGAATCCCAATGCAAACTTCAACGTGGAGGAGATTGGCAAGGATAATTTGTGATATTTTTTACAAAGCCTCCCACTCAGAGAGAGTTTTCCCCTAATGGATCAATATCATGACTATAGTGGTGAATAACCTGTTAGTATGAATCCTTTGTCGAAGTGTACGAAAAAATACCAATTTAGCTACGCATAACTAATAGCCCTAACATCAAATATGGCTGCCAATATCTTTAGATCTACGGTTAGTTGATCAAGACAAGAGCTGCAAAAACCAGATCTATGCATAGAAAGACATTAAGCAGTAAAAAGAAGGGTTTGCTCCATATATCCAATAGATAAGACAAGAACAATTTTTGAAAGAATTTTTTGTATTAAGGGCACCTGGGAGGAAAACAAGAAGATGTTTCCAATTCTCCTCAATGGGATGGGTTCTTGGAAGTCCTCAGCACTTCAGATCTAGCATTTCTCTCTCATGTTGGTGTAGAAAACCCAGACAAAGATAGAACTCAAAGGGAGCTCACACAGCAAATAATGGAAAATATGACAATGATAATGGCTCAAAGTCGGACCAAGAGTTTAGATCCAGAGTGATCTAATAGGCAACAAAAGGTGAAGAATGGTAGGAAAAACCCTCCTATTTATAACAAAATATTGGGTCATTATAGATCTTGGTGCATGATTAAAATAACATTAACCAAATCTAGATCCACCTTTTATGGAATATTTTATTATATTTGTTGGAGGGAAAAAGTATTTGACTTGGGTCAAATCCCTTTATTTGTGAATAGTAAATAAATAAATGATTTATTTATCATTTTAAGGAGGTGGTTAAAAGATAATCAAATAAATAATGATTTATTTAATTATTTATGGGTGATTTAGTCATATTTAACAGGGAATATTATTTAAATAAGGTTTAAATAATTATTCCTAGAAAATAATAAGATAAATAAAGATTTATCTAATTAATTTCTTTGTTTTGGGTTAAACATGACCAAGAAAATCAAACAAATATAGGTTTGTTTAATATTTCCTTTTGGGGTTTCCTGTTTAGACCATAAACAACCTAATAAATGTGTTTTATTAAGTTATTTTACATAGTGAAAGCAATTTTACTTAGGGTAAAATTGGTCTTACGTGGTGTACTTGGGTCCATCCAATGATAGTAGGTTAGATGACCAAAAAATGGTGTAACAGATTGCCCCCCAGCGTGCGAGTGTTAGGAGAAAATCGTATGACTGAAGTACGTTGTAAGAACTCAATCACCAGACATCAAAAGGGAAGTCAGAGAGAGAGATGTGAGGTAGACTAATGTGCTGAAGAACTAGACCCTGAGGAGACGAGACTTACAGGTGCAACAAGTCTCTTTTTATGAGAAGCTACCTGTGCTAAAGGTGGCGGGGGAGGCATACCTATGCCCGCCGAGACAAAGTACAAAAGAATAGTGTGTCAATTAAACAAGGGACCGAACCATAAAGTACAACCGGCATAAACAGGAGCCAGATAGAAATACAGTGAGGGATCCCATATACATGCTGTGCCTGGGATAATAGCCAGGACTTGTACAATAATATCTGAGTACATGAGATACAAGTACAACCCAAATGCCCCCTGCAAGTGGGGAAGGGCTCACAAAATCTGACTGATACATGCGAATCAAAGAGGCGCTGCAAGCGGCTAAGGCCGACATCATCAAATATATGGAGCTGCATCAAAGGCTGCAATGAAGAGGTCATCCGGGCATGTGGGGGGCTACCTGCAGGGCCACCCCCTCATGAGGGCTGAGACATCTCACACACACCCGGGCATCACCAATAGCTGCTGCTGCATCACTAAACCATCAAGCATACAGATCTCGATCACGCTGAAAGGAGATGGAGTGGAGAAACAATCAAGTCAAAAGGGTAATGAGAGATCCCTTTGCCTGATCCGAGGCACTGAACAAGAGTGGAAGCTGGAACCAAGGTACGCCGCCCTCTAGACCGGTCTTCTGGAATGGAGGAACTGATGTCGATAGAAGGAGGTCCGCCATAGGTGAAGCAATGAGAGATCCTCAACTAAGGCACGAGAGAAAATAGTAGAGCGACAAACAGACTAATACCAATGATGATGATGGAATGGAGGGGACTGAGTAGCGAATGGACGACTTCCCTTGTTAGAGCATAAAGGGCATGAATGACATGGCAGCGACTGACGCAATATCATAAGGGATAGGGGACAGTGGGACTGAAGGCCATAATGTGCGACACAAGAAAGAGACCAAGCAATGAAGGATGGAGGACTATAGTGGGGTACAAAGGGACTCGGGATAGACTCCATGAATGCGATGATGACTCAACTTTGATGCTCTAAACAAGGGCGACTCGATGGTGCTGCCACATAGTAAAGTTCCATGGGGGACCATGAAAACATGAGTATAAGATGGTATCTCATGACGAAAATCGACACGAACAAGGACAAGTATGGAGGCGAAGTGGTGCCCCAAGGACAAGTATTGTAAGTGAGGAAATTTGATTTTGGGGAGGGTTATGGTTGAGGGGCATAGGTGCCCCCAAGCATGATGTGGTCATGCCAAAATGTATTTAGAAAAATGGGAATCTAAAAACATTTTAATGATGTGGTGCGCCATTTGTTTTTGTGATGGTTATGCAGTTTGAGAAAGGGAATGGAGGATTACCAATCTCTTTTGGTACTCCATAGAGGAATCAAATGGACTTTAAGTTTTCGGGTTGGCATATCTGGTGTCACTATCCCAAAGAGAGGATTTGAAGATAATGAACTGATGCTCTCTTAGAAAACCCATAGGTTGGTCAACAACAATGTCTAAGAGATTAGGTTGCTGATGGAAGATGAGGGAACGATAAGGGGTATCATCCCTAGAGTGATCTAAAGTGATATGGGACTCTAGAGGTTCTTCGAAATGTGGAAGAATAATGGTACTAAAGTCAACACGACCAGATACACTAGGAGAGTTTTGGAGAGTTTCTTCTCCTGGTCTCTCGAATATGGGTGCCCCCTTACCCAAATATTGGTTTTCAATGTAATGGCCACAAGGTGCATGTGGTTCGAATGCATGGGTTCGATGTAAGGGGGAATGGATAAAGTCAGGGGTGGGGATTTCATCCATAATGTCGTCAACGTGATACAAGATGGGGTGACTGGTGGAAGAAAGACCACCTGATGCGGCAAAGCTACCTGACTCATCATCATGAGAAGAGAGGTTCACATGCGCATCGTCACAAGGGGTGACGGAAAAGTAAGCAGATAAAGGATCTACCGATGTTGAGCCCAGGGTGATCGCTGAAGGAAGGTCAAGCGAAACAACAGGGGAGGATTCAGAGGGAATGTTCCCCGAGGGTCTCATGGATGATGATAGGTAGAAAATGGTGGATGAAGGCTTCGTCATCTCGACATCAGGAGGGGGAATGTCAATGGGAGCAATCATGTCTGGTAGTTTTTCCGAAGAAAAACGCGCAAATAGGGCAGAGGTGGACTCATTGCGCTTGGCCTCGAATTGGTGGACCGCGGCTAGAGAGGTGCAGAAGTCCTCGAGGCGGGGACAAATATGGGTGTAATGGCCATGGAGATCACACAAAGCACAGGGGTGGTTGGTGTGAATAGTCTTGGGGTTCTTGATCGCGGTCGTGGAAGGAATAGAGGCTTCCGGGACCGTGGACTCAGGGAACGCGACATTAACCATGGGCTTGAGATGAAGCAATTCAGGACAGGTATGGGTGGCATGACCGACAACATCACACAAAACACACTGGATGGTATGCTTTGGAGGTGGAGGAGGGGCAGGGTTTGTCGGGGCAGCCTTGTCCTTTGATGCCCCCTTGCGAGCTTTGCCCTTCTTACCCGAAGCGGTCGCAACAGGAGGTGGTTCCTGTTGAGGTGACTGAGGCACTGTTGCAACGGGAGAAGTCTTGGGGACTGGTTGAACCGAGGTCAAAGCAAGATAAGGTTTGGGTTGACCAGGAAAGGTTGGGGCTAGAGGATCAAGGTACCAGACGGGAATCCCAAGGGTCAGGTTAGGAAGAGAGAGGGTGGCCATGACAGGTACCGTGGACACTCCTGGTGGGGGAGCTAGGAACGGTATCTGACCAGAGGGGTAATGGCCAGGTGGGACAGCTCCTAAATGGATAAGGCTTGGAGGAACCGTTCCAGGAGGACAAAGAGGCTCATGACTACCAGTTGCAGGTGAAGGGCTAGGAGCGGGTTGCGGTGGGCGAGGTTGAGTCTGAGGTTGTTGACTAGCCGAAGCAGGTCGCTTAAGGGCAGCCCGAGACGATTGCATCATGCAAACATTCGACAAGATGGGATCAAAGATATGAGGAGGGGGGAGACCCTGAAAAGTTCCAAGTAGGGAGGAATCTTTGTAGACACCGGGGGAGACACTGGTCAAGGAATCGACGGTTTGCTTATTGGCTACAAAAGAGATGGTCGTCTCCGGGGAAGTCTGAGATGGCGGCTCATGGTAAGTCAACTGGTCGATGGTGACTATCTTTCCATTGTGAGGAAAAGACATCTTGCAAAAAACCGCGGATGGGACAGCAGACATGGCATAGGTGTAGCTTTGCCCCAATAGAATGTTGTAGTCTAGAGGGGCGTCAATGACTTCGACGTCAACGCAAACGGTCTTACCGGCAAGGGTGATAGGACAATTACGGAAAAGGCCAATGGGCTGGGAGGCGTGGCCGTCCCATGCTCGAAGGGTGATTGTGGATGGGGCCAACTCAGAAGATCCGAGTTGCTTCCAAACCGAAGCGGACATCACATAGGTGGATTCCCCCTCATCAATTATGCACCGAGAAACGTTGGCATTCCGGATTTTGACTGGGATTTGGAAGGCGACGAAAGCAGGAAGAGGAGGATGATCTGATTGATGAGCGTCGAAAACAATCATTTGGTCGTCAGCAGGATCTATAGCGCCCACGGCAGATAGCAGAGCCTTCTTTTGGGAAGGGCACGACTGGAGGAGTTCCAACGTGGAAATGGCAGCAGGAGATTGCGCCAAATCATCTACTATGCTATACGAATGAGAAGCTCGACCAGAAGCAGCATTTCGATGTAACGGTACTTTAGGAATCTTGGTATGGACCTCAAATTTGGGTTGAGGGATATGTAAGGGACCATTGGATGTCGAAAGAGGCTCTGTAGAACCGGAAGAAGGGGACTCGGGGGCAGACTGAGCGGGAGGCTTGGGGTACTGGCGAGACCGAGTTTGGAGATGAAGGTCGATGGTTGGGGATGGTTCAGAGTTCATTATGAGGATCTGGTAATCGGAGGAACCAGAAAGGGAAGGTGGAGTGGCTACCTGTCCGTCAGGTGGTTGGGTAGCCACGAATCCTTGCTGAGGGAAAGGATCGGTAAACACAGCTGGTTGAGTAGTGGCCACATTAGGGGGAGCATGAGGGGAGGCATGTTTTCCTCGCAATGTGGCTTGAGACTCCCACATCTGCCGCATCTGTGGTAAGAGGGGACAATCGTGGGTGTAATGACCGTAAACACTGCAACACGAACATGGCTTATTTGTGCGAAGCAGCCTGTCCGGCTTGGGCTGAGTGCCCTGTTGCTGGTTAGCAGTGTTAGAGTCAACACCTTGAGGATTGGGTCCACGAGTACCAGGGGAAGATTGATTTGGATTGCCTTTCTGCCTTCTTTGAGAAGGGGGATTAGTCGCGCCCTGCTGTGAAAAGACTTGCCCGGGAGGGGGCTGTAGGTGTTGTTGCGGGGGCGGAGGAGGCAAGGGAGGTGGAAGCGTATATGCTGGAGGAGCTGGCGCACCAGGCTGCGGATAAGGATAATGGTTAGATTGGGAAACATTGAGGTAAGCAGGTGGTTGGGCAAAAGGATGAGGCATGCCGTATCCTGGATACATGCTACCTGGAGGGGGAAAAGTGCTAGAGGTGCTGGCCCCTCCCGGAGGGAGACCATAGCCCATAGGAGGTTGAGCATACGGATTGGAAAGGGCTCCAACGATACCGTCGGTGGAATGAGACGCCCTCAGGGCGTTAGCGCCTCCGGGCCTGGGGAGGTCAGGAAGGACGGTTTAAACATAACCAGACTGAGCGTAGATCAGGTCATATTTCAAGGCTATTTGGAGGGCGGCTTCTTCGGTTTGAGGGAAATGGGAGGCGACATCTTTGCCAATGGGAGCTAAGAGAGTGCGAAGGAACCAGTCCATATAAACCCGATCTTCGAAGGGGGTAGCTCGACATAAGCTTCATCTTCTTCGCCATTCCTGGACATGAGTGGAAAGGCGGGTTGGAGAGGTTTGCTTGAAAGAGGTCAAGAGCTCCGTACCAGTATCGTATCAGAGAGGGAGCTGGAAATAAGATAAAAAGGCTTGGGCAATGGTCACAAAGGTGGTATGGGAAGAGGTGGCTTGGTCAACATACCATTTAGAAGCTTCACCGGTAAGCGTGCGTTGGAACAATCGAAGACGGATGGAATCATCGGTAATGGAATTGGAGGAACACCACATGTGGAAAGATCGGACATGGTTGGTTGGATCTTCTCCAGCAAGGCCTTCGAACTTAGGGATGTTGGAGGGGAGCTTGGTTGGCATAGCAGGCCAACCAACATTGTGGCGGATAGGGTCATTGATCAACTGATTGAAATCGGGGAGGCTAAGGACTGCGGTGTACGGTAGCAAGGGTGCAGCCGAGGTAGTTCCTGTGGCGGTTCCGCTAGTATTAGTTCCAGCATTAGGGCCAGGAGCACCGCCAGCGTTAGGCCCTGGACCAGACATAGTGAAGGTGTCAGGGGGAGAACCGGAAGTAAAAGGAGAACCCAATGAATCAGAAGAGGAGTCAGAGTGCAGACTCGGAGGAGGACTGGCTCGACGACGGCGGGACGGAGCAGGTTGATCAACCAGAAACTGAGGGTGAAGGCCAAGAAGTCTCCGGGAGGCGCACCTTGGGGGCGCAATGGTGAAAACACAAACACCGCACGAGGGGAAGAAGAACGACTAACAAAGGCAGGGAGGTGCAGAATCAAGTGATTACAATGTCGAAACAAGGGCAAAAAGGTGCAGTGTCAATTGATTTTAAAGTCTTTGCCTGGCGGTGTAAACCAGGCTCTTCTTCGCTTAGGGTGAGTGTGTGGCGTGCGTTAATTTTAATTTTTAAACCCTTTTCGTTTTGAGAGCAAGAGAAAAAAGTGTGCTGCGTAACTGAAAATAATGCTGCAAAAATAGTATATAATGCTGAAATAACAGAAAATTAACAGCTACTAGTGCATCGATTCAACCCAAGAAGGCGAGTCTCTCAAAACTAATCTAAAAGAGGGAAAAAATCTAGGCACAACGCACTAAAAAGAGGCCAATAGATCTAGGGTCGAAAGGGACAGAGATCTAAAGGGGAAAGCTGTTGAAAAGAGGTGCAGATCATAGCCAAGAGACAGAGGCAAGGTGGCTGGAAAAAAGGAGGAAATCAACAAAAAGCAGAAGGGGCAAGGAGCAAGCCCTAAAAGTAGATCCAAACAAATCTTCAGGAGGCGATTTGAAAGGGAGAAGAGCTGATTAAAAGAGGTCTGAAAAGGAGGTATCAGATCTGGAAAAAGGGGGGCTGAAACTTTGAAAAAACAGACCTGAAACAGAGAAAAACTCTTCCACAAAAAGTGGAGGGTACTAAATCCATAGGGGGCTATGTTCCCACTTAGATGAGCAAAAAAGATCAGGACCAGGTCGAAACAGGCTGAGACAGAGGCTGGAAAACCCTGACAGAAGCTTCAAAAAAACCCAGAAAAATTGCAAAAAAAGAGCAGAAAAATTGGCAGGTCGCAGGTTCTGACCTGTTTTCTGTGCAGGTCGCAGATACTGGGCTGAAAAGTGCGACCTGGAGGTCCAGATTGCAGGTTTTGGGCTAAAAAGTGCGACCTGAAGCTCTGGGTGTCCCGGCAGCAGATTCCCGGAAAAGTTGCCGTCTCAGTTGCGGCTGATGTCTGTCGCCTGCGCAATAGGTCCAGAAACACGTGGAAGTTAGAAATTTTAATGTTTTAGGGTTTTAGAGGTGAAAAACAACATGAAAATAGAAAAAAAAAATGCTGAAAAGAAACCCTAGGGTCTGAAGTAGCTGGATATGCAGGAATATGAAAAATGACGGCGGTCGTAATTGAAAACCCGTGTGGAGTCGCCAATTGTTAGTATGAATCCTTTGTCGAAGTGTACGAAAAAAGACCACTTTAGCTACGCATAACTAATAGCCCTAACATCAAATATGGCTGCCAATATCTTCAGATCTGCGGTTAGTTGATCAAGACAAGAGCTGCAAAACCAGATCTATGCATAGAAAGACATTAAGCAGTAAAAAGAAGGGTTTGCTCCATATATCCAATAGACAAGACAAGAACAATTTTTGAAATAATTTTTTGTATTAAGGGCACCTGGGAGGAAAACAAGAAGATGTTTCCAATTCTCCTCAATGGGATGGGTTCTTGGAAGTCCTCAGCACTTCAAATCTAGCATTTCTCTCTCTTGTTGGTGTAGAAAACCCAGACAAAGATAGAACTCAAAGGGAGCTCACACAGCAAATAATGGAAAATATGACAATGATAATGGCTCAAAGTCGGACCAAGAGTTTAGATCCAAAGCGATCTAATAGGCAACAAAAGGTGAAGAATGGTAGGAAAAAACCTCCTATTTATAACAAAATATTGGGTCATTCTAGATCTTGGTGCATGATTAAAATAACATTAACCAAATCTAGATCCACCTTTTATGGAATATTTTATTATATTTGTTGGAGGGAAAAGGTATTTGACTTGGGTCAAATCCCTTTATTTGTGAATAATAAATAAATAAATGATTTATTTATCATTTTAAGGAAGTGGTTGAAGGATAATCAAATAAATAATGATTTATTTAATTATTTAAGGGCGATTTAGTCATATTTAACAAGGAATATTATTTAAATAAGATTTAAATAATTATTCCTAGAAAATAATAAGATAAATAAAGATTTATCTAATTAATTTCTTTGTTTTGGGTTAAACATGACCAGGAAAATCAAACAAATATAGGTTTGTTTAATATTTCTTTTTGGGGTTTCCTGTTTAGACCATAAACAACCTAATAAATGTGTTTTATTAAGTTATTTTACATAGTGAAAGCAATTTTACTTAGGGTAAAATTGGTCTTACGTGGTGTACTTGGGTCCATCTAATGATAGTAGGTTAGATGACCAAAAAATGGTGTAACATAACCTACTAGAAGATTAGACGATAGGAGATCTCGAGGAAGAGGTGCCCTCCACCCCATGAAAATCACGGGTCGACGGTTTTGAGCTTTGAGGTGATCCGTGGGGAAGAACCCCAATTCGTGGCAGAATTTAATATGGCCGAAAATATCCAACCCAAGCCTCCCTAGACCTACAACCTTAGGAGCAAGGGTCCGATAGCTGATCACGCTCTTGAAGAGAAAATGAAAGCATTTCTAAGGAATATCCTGCCCTCGAACAAGGAAAACCAGGCTACAGATCCTACTTCCAAGAAGACCTGCCTCACTGCTACCTGGGGCACGCCAAGAGCTGGGTCATCCCCAAATTTTCCTCACATGCCCATAGAGGGACCCTCACACCCAGAGCCTAGATACAAATTATCTAAGATATGAAGAAAACACGAGCCAATATCTCACTTTATGAGCTTGCCCAAATAGCCAGTCAACACGATTTGATTCTCAAAGCTTTTGATAACCCCTCCTCAACAAGTAGGTCTTCCCCTGTGTCAAAGGCTAGTATTTCAATGCCTTCCCAAGCGTAGGTAAACCTCCGATCCATTGTCAATGCTGTGAAAGCCAATTCGTGAGGATCAACGCCCCCGTTTCTCCTATCATTCAAGATTTTTAATTTTAATGTCCATAACTGCCTCGTTGACTCCAGGGCATCTACCAATGTCATGCCCATGTCTATGTGAAAAAATCTGAATATCCATACAGAGAAGACCGATGCTAGAATTATCCAGCTAGGCAGATCTCAAGTTTATGCCTTGGGCGAGTTAAATAGCATGCTGATTCGTCTCTCCTCAGACTCCTCAGCTCACAAGTGCATTGACATAGTTTTCGTAGACATTCCAGAGGCCTACATTTTTCTACTAAGCTAAGATTGGTCAAGCAAGCTACAAGGCTACTTCGCCACAGACTGGTCCCATTCGTGGCTCCCGTACAATGGGAGAAACAACCAAATCTAGGTCAATAACGAGCCATACATGAAACACACCATCATTGACCTTGAAGCAATCAATGAGCCCGTCAGTTTTTCCCAAGAAGATTTAGTAATGTGATTCTTAGAGGACGCATTTTGGTTTTACCAGGCCATCCAATCCTTGGTCTCTTCGGGCGCTCATTTGGAGTTACTCCCTTGTCCTACATCCCATCCCATCATGCTTGAAATTCCACCTGACACCTTCTTTCTTGGTACCCCGTCTATAAACACATGCAACCTGGAAGCATCCCAAAGATAAATTTGGACCCTACACTATGAAGGCTCCAAGACCCATGATGGAGCCAGCGCTGGATGTATCCTGATAAACCCCTAGAAGAACAAATTTCTGATCTCTTGCAGGCTAGAATTCCAATGCACCAACAGTACTGCCGAATATGAAGCACTAATCCTAGGGCTCAAGAAACCAATTGATCTCAAAGTTGGTTTCCTGAAGGTAATTGGCGATTTTGAAATCATCACCAGGCAGGTACGTAACACCATCCACTGTCTATCACCACATTTGAAGGGATATCAGCAATAGGTTTGGCGTCTGATTTATGCTTTCCACACTTTTGATATTAAGTTGGTACCTAGGATGCATAATGCCGCGGCTGATACATTAGCCAATGTTGCTGTTAGGTTTACCTCGTTAAGGGATGGTTTTTTGATTGAGATTATATATAAACCTGCGGTACTAGACAATGTAACTAATTTACACATTTTCAATGATGATCAACAGGTGCTAGATTTCATGTTGAATGCAGATGTGTTCAAGGATGCCGTTATCAAAGAAGAGGAACACAAGTCAACTTTGCAAAAGGAGATGGAGGATTGCAAAGGCAAACCTATACCCAAACAAGTTGTCTCACTCAAGAAAATATTTCATTTGCAAAAATGGTTCCGATGGCCACCTAATACCAAAGTGTAAAGCTCCACCTTATCACACGAGCAAGTGAACCTCAAAACGAACACCGACCCAAATTTTGTCAATATTTATACCAAGTGCACCCTTGAGGAGCGTCGATCATTTATTGATTTGTTCAAGAAGTATAGAGACATTTTTTCCTAGACATACGATGATCTGTAGATGAACGACACGTGAATTATCCAGCATGTGATACCTATGAAGGAAGGTGTCAAACCATTTCAATAGAAGCTAAGAAAGGTGCACCCAACCTTGGAGCCATTGTTTCATAAATAACTCAAGAAAATCCTCGACACCTGCATCATTTTCAAAGTCAGACATTCAACTAATTGAGTGTCAAACTTGGTTCCCATGCGTAAGAATTTTGGTGAAATACGATTGTGCGTAGACTTCCAAAACCTCAACTAGGATTCCAACAAAAACAACTACCCCATTCCCCCCATGGAACGTATTCTTCAAACTATGTCAGGCTCGAAGATGTTCTTGTTTTTGGATGGATTCTCAGGATACAACCAGGTGTTGGTTTCCGACCCCGACTATTTGAAGACAACATTCAGAACCAAGTGGGGAACGTTCACATTTAGGCGCATGCCTTTTGGTTTAATCAATTCTAGGGCGACTTTACAAAGAGCCATGGACATTGCCTTCAGAGGATTAATTGGAAAAAGCGTGGTGGTCTACTTAGACGATGTCAACATGTCCTCAAAACGTAGGTATGACCACCTGCACCATATAAAGCAGATCTTCGAAAGACGCCGAAAGTATGGAATCTCATTAAACCCCAAGAAAAGTATTTTCGTGGTCTCGGAAGGAAATTTTTTGGGCCAAATTATTACCAGGGATGGAATCATAGTTGATCCGGACTGCGTAAAGGCCATTGCGCAGATTTCTCCCTTGAGTAGCAAGAAATCTATTCAATACTTCCTAGGGAAAATCAACTTCCTTTGAAAATTCATATAGGACTTTGTGCAAATTGTAAAACCCTACAGAACATGATCAAGAAAAGCGTAAGTTTAAAATGGAATTAGGCGAGATGGAAGCGTTCGACAATATTAAGAAGGCCATCGCAGAAGCACCAACTCTTTACAACTCGGATTTTAGCAAAAGCTTTGTCTTGTATACTTTTTCCTTAGACTCATCACTAGTGGCCATCCTTACCCAAAAAGACGACGATCATGATGAACGACCCATATCCTTTTTGAGCGCAGGGTTGCAAGGCGCTGAGCTGAACTATCCATACATTGACAAGCAGGAATATGCAGTATGTAAGGCAGTCAAGCATTTTAGGCCATATATCCTTGTTGGTCTTTGAAATTTTCATTTACTTCCATTAAATTTTAACTTATATTTAGATATTATCACCTTCACTCCACCTCCATTTCATTACATTTACCTTACCATTACCACTATTGGGTTACATTATGTTTTTCCAAACTTTATTAATTCCTAGTATTTTTAAGTGAATTTATGGTTAAAAATTAGAAAATAATATGCACATACTTATACCTAACAAGTGGAATGAGTTTGTTGCCATATGTAGGTCAAAAAGAAGCTTCCAAAAGAGTCTTATGTGGCCTTCTAAGGGAAAATTCGAATTTGGATGGAGAAGATCATGGGATCATAAGGATATGTGTCTCATTTCCTATTTGTATTGTAAATCTAAGAAGACATGTGCCTTATAATTTTCTATTTGGATTGTAACTCTATTGATATAGGGAGAGATTAATGGACTCTCATTAATGAGATAGATTCTCATCTTTTGTATAAATAGGGGAAGCTTTCTCCTATAAAATCACATGTAAAATTGGAGTTATGCTCAAGCTTTGAATACAGAATTAGATTATGGCACCTTACTAATGAATGTTCCTTGATTTTGACTTGGTTTTGCTTACATATGGAGCATATCGATTTACCATTTCTCATACTTTTAGATCAGCGACCTAAAATGTGTGAGATTCACTTGCTTTTATAGATTAAAGTTTATGTGCTTTCTTAGTATTAGTTTTAGAATGACTGTGTAATCTTTTCTTTTCTAAAAACATTTCAAGAGGAAAGATTTATCTATTTTCCAATTGGATTAAGTTTGAGGCAATAGAGCTCATAGTTATTTAGTTTCCGTTCATGTTCTATTATTTACTTTCTTAGATCAAACTATCAATTCATTGTATAATTGAATGTTCATAAAAGAACAAGCTAAGAAGGTGACTTGTCACACTTCCAAATTGGGTGATTGAATGTTCAACCTACACAATCATTGAGCTTTAATTTTACATGATTTTACATTGCTTTTTAGATCCTCATTCAATTGTATAATTGGGTGTTCTTAAAGATCATTTCAAGAAGGTGATTTTATCATATTTCTAAACTAAATATTTGAATACCTAACTTATGCAATTATTGAGTTTTCCCTTTGCATGCTTTAATTGCTTTCCTAGATTTAAAGACTAAAGTATAATCAGTTGCTTGTACATCATCTGAAGAGGGTTATTTTATCATATTGGATGCTGAAGTGATTGAACATATCTTATTTGTTTTTCTTTACATGCCTTGAAATGCTTTATTAGATTAAAATTTCAATTCCTGCAAGTGTGATTGCGCACTATATTTTATTTGTTTTCGTTACTTGATTTCATAGGTTAGTTGGATTTCATTTTCATTATTTGATTTCATAGATTAGATGAATTGGTTTTTGTTATTTTGTAGTTAGATTGATCTAAATTGAAAGACAATTTCTAGCACATACAATGCACACATGTTTCACAAGTTTACGAAACCCCCAGGTTGACAAATTAAATGAGAGGCAATTATTTTTCCCCAACAATCCCGAAGAACCATGTTATAGTGTTCATCCCTCACCCAACAGTTCGTTCACTCGTACAACAAGAAATGGGTGAGTGACGAGGTAACTGGATGGAATGCCTTCATGAATATGACTTAGAATTCAAACCCACGCACACGGTCAAAGGCCAAGGGCTGTGCAGTTTTGCAGCTAAGCTTTCAACCAACCAAGCAACGATGGAGAATGTTGGGAACATGAAATAGAAATGTACCAAATCGACAACACACCCCCACAAGGCTCCCCATCATAGTATTCATACCTTCTGCAATATCTTAGTCACGGTACCTTGGATCCAACTCTGACAAAAAAACAAAAGCGAGCCATAAGGATGAGAGCTACTTCCTATCAGATGTTGCAAGCAGGTTGTTTCAAAAACATCACAATGTCATCTTATTGCATTGCTTGGAGTTCGATGACGCAAAGTGAGTCCTAATGGAGCTACACGATGGGCCAGCTGGGGGGAATTACACAGGTGATGCTACAATACATAAGGTCATGTGGGTCGGTTTCTATTGGCCTACCCTATTTAGAGATGATCATGCCCTTGCTCGTAAGTGCCCATATTTTAGAAAATTTTCCGGCAGGAATCCCGACCATCCGCTCCACTACAGTGTCGCGGTAGAAGAACCATTCTAGCAGTGGGGTATCGACGTGATCAGAGAGATAATACCACACTCCTCGAAGTAGCACTGATATATCCTTATAACCACAGATTACTTCACGAGGTGGGTTGAGACAGTGCCATTATTCCAAATCAATGATTAGGAGGTAATAACTTTCATTACTCAGTACATTGTGACTAGGTTCGGTGTCCGAACCTCTCTTGTTTTTTAATAATGCTATGCATTTCTCATCATTTAGGATGTATGATTTCACTCTAGAAAATGTTATTGTTTTGAAGCATTCTTCCAACTATTACCCGCAAGGGAATGGGCTAGCTGAGTCAACCAACAAGAAACTAATCCAGATCATCAAGAAATCTTTGCTATTCCAACAGCGAAACTGGTACAATGCCCTTCGAAACGTCCTATGGGCTGATCAGGTCACACCCAAGCCTTCTATGGGGACCTCCCCTTTCTTCCTGGACTACTGGAAAGAAGCCATCCTCCCCCTAACCTTTCCATTCCTACTCTTCAGTTATCCCAAGAATCGCATGGAACCCCGTGTTCTACCTTGTAATCCCGCATAGACACCCTACTGAAACTAGAGGAGGAAAGACTAAAATCCAGGGAGAAATTCGCCATTCACCAAAGCTGAATCAAACAATGTTTTGACAAAAAGTCCGCTAGGAACAAGGTGTTCAAATTTGGTGATCTAGTCCTCAAATGTGACAAGGCCCATGAGGAAAAAGGAAAGCACACTAAGTCCCAAGCCTTGTGGGCGGGACCATTTCAGATCAAAGAAAAGGTTGGCCATCACACGTATAGAAAAACCTTGGAAGGGAGGGTTGAAACTCTCCCGGTGAATGACCATGACCTTAAGCACTACTTCACCCGATGGCCCTCGGGCTGTCTCCTCACCCTGTATCATAGTATTAATTTGTTTTAATTTTCTCGCATGTTTTGTGTTTTAGTTATGATCTCGCCTTTTAGTTGTTTTCCGGTTGTGTTCAATAAATAGCTTGCCTCGAGCAAGGTTTCCAGAACTTCTCTCTTCAATGCCTTGGTTTTGAAGGTCAACACAGTTATTACTCAATTGGAAAGCTGCACTTGAATCTCTACCTACAACGAATCAACCCTCAATCCCATTCGACCTAAGTAGGATATCGAAAAACCGCCTTGTGGAGGGAACTCAGATGAATCAAGGGATCCTAGTGTGAATGACTGTTCCTGCACGTTAGCCCAGAAATTGCTGTTGAAAATTGACTAATGATACAGGTGACTTGACGAAGGGGAAAGAGATAATCTCGACCGAAAAAAGAGTGTTCAGGAAAACCTAAAAATAGTCTCTCAATAAATACCAAAGAAACCTCTCTTGCAAGTAAAATAAGTCAGTATCCCTCATCTGCCTAGGCTGTTGTGGAAACAACTCCAAAAATAGAAGAAAAGAGAGATCAACGCCTTAGAATTAAGCCACTTCGAGGGAGAAACCTCCAATACATTACATAAATGAACAATTCTTGGATGATATTAATGAAAATACATCCTTCTATATATAGGAGTCCATGGGGTCACAATATAATCCTAGCCTACCTAACAATAATAATGTAAGGACACAATAATAAAAATATTGGGGTTACTGGGGTACAACAATAACAATAAGGGGGTTACACTAACAAAAATAAGGGACTACACTAGTAATATAGGGACCTAACATGCCCCTCTCCTTCAAAAAAGTGTTGTCCTCAACGCTTGAGTAGCTATGGATGCTTATGTATAAAATTCTCATCCTCTCATGTAGAATCTTCAGTGGGTAAGTTCTTCCACTTGATGAGATACTCTGAAATTGATCGATTTTGTAGCTGTCAAGTTCTTGTTTACATGACTTCTTTAGGTTCCAATATGATTTTTCCTTCCTCATAAAGTTCTAGCAATATTGTTTGGACTGGAACTTTGTCACCTATAACCTTATTTAAGCATGAAACATGGAAAAATGGATGCACTCGCGAAGAATCAGGAAGCTCCAATTTGTATGCCATAGTACCAATATTTTGGAACACCTTGTAAGGACCATAGTACTTTGGCAATATTTTATTATCCTTCTTTTCTTTCTTGAGGGACATTTGGTTGTGTGGTTGTAGAATTAAAAATACATAGTCTCCTACATCAAAAATTCTCTCGTTGCGATGTTGATCTACCTGTTGTTTCATTCGATTTTGTGCCAAATTTAGGTTATCCTTTAAGAGTTGGAGAACTTCTTATTGATGCTTGATGTGATCTTCTACTGCTTGAACCTTAGAATTTTTCTCTTAAAGATGATGTGATGGATGGTGGATGATATCCATAAAGTGATATAAATGGGGTCATTTTTGCTGCAGTATGGAAGGAAGTGTTATACCACCATTCAATGAGAGGTAACCACTGGACCCATTATGTTTTCTTATCAGATAGAAAACAACAAAGATATCCTTCCAAACATTTATTCATTATCTCAGTTTGACCATCAGATTGAGGATGATAAAATGATCTATGAGCTAGTTGAGTACCCAAACAAGAAAATAATTATGTCCAAAAATTTCCAGTAAAAATGGGATCCCTGTCACTTACAATAATCTTTGGGTTTCCATGTAGATTTTGAATTGTCTCCATAAATGCAGTAGCAACTATACTTGCTTTAAATGGATGAGATAATGCACAAAGTGTGCATACTTGGTAAGTATATCAACTACCACCATGATGACACTCTTTCCTTTGGACTTAGGTAAACCTGTGATAAAATCCATTAAAATCTCCTCCCAACGTTGACTTGGAATGGATAAAGGTTGTAGAAGACCCGGGGTCTTAATTCTCTCAAATTTATTTTGCTGGCAAACCAAACATTTCACCACAAAATTTTGAATATCATATTTAAGGCCATCCCAAAAAAAAATATTTCTTCACCCCGTGGTAAGTTTTTAAAAATCCAGAGTGTCCTCCTAATGGATAAGTGTGCAATTCCAAAAGAATATTTGGTTTTAGTTGGGAATTATTACAAATATATAAGCGATCTTTGTACCATAAGGAATCGTTTTTCCAACTAAATGTATCAGATGTACTAGGATCTTGCTACAACTTTTGAATGAGTGTCCACACTTCTTCATCCTTATTCCATTCATCCATTGCTTCAGTTATCCAAATTGGTTGGACAATAGAAATGGCACAAAGCAATGCTTCCACCTCCTCATCCTTTCTTGAGAGTGCATCTGCAAAAAAATTAAACTTCCATTTTTTGCAGATGATTTCAAAGTCATAACCCAACATATTTGTGACCCATTTTTGCTACTCTTATGAAGATATTCTTTGTTCCAAAAAGTGTTTAAGACTATTATGATCAGTTTTTACCTTGAAGTGTCTTCCCATTAGGTAAGGTCACCATTTCTTTAGTGCATGTAGTATTTCCAACATTTCCTTCTCAGAAATAGCTTTCTGTAAATACTTTCCTTTGATTGTAAAACTTTCAAAAGTAATGGGTCTTACTTCTTGCATTAAAACAACACCAATTCCATTTCCCGAGGCATCACATTCCACAATAAAGGTTTTTGTGAAGTTTGGCGTAGCTAAGACCGGTTTAGGCACATTGCCTCTTTAAGATGTTCAAAGGCCTTAGTTGCTTCAGGAGTCCATGAAAATGCATCTTTCTTCAATAATGTTGTTAGAGTTGTTGCTATTCTCCCATAATTCTTAAAAAACTTACAATAATACCCTGTTAACCCCAAAAATTCTCACAATTGCTTTATGGTTGTGGGGACTTTCCATTCCTTAATGGCTTTAATTTTGTTATGGTTTACCTTAACACCCTCGTGAGATACAATATGACCCAGATATTCCACCTCTTGTACTCCAAAGAAACATTTGGATGTTTTTGCATATAATTGTTTCTCCTCCAATAGTTTGAGCACCTTGTCAGCATGTTGAACATGATCCTTCCAAGACCTGCTGTAGATTAGAATATCATCAAAAAATACTTGCACAAATTTTCTAAGGAAGAGTTTGAAAATGGAATTCATCAACCCTTGAAATGTGGAAGGTGCATTGGTAAGGCCAAAAGGCATGACAAAAAATTCATAATGACCTTCATGAGTTCGAAATGTTGTTTTCAGAATATCTTCAGCCTTCATTCTAATTTGATGATATCTTGAACGAAGATCCAACTTGGTAAAATAAATTACTCCATGTAATTCATCCAATAATTCATTAATCACAGGAATGGGAAATTTGTCTTTAATGGTGAGCTTATTGATCTCCCTATAATCTGGACACATGCACCATGATCCATCCTTCTTGTGCACCAATACTTCTGGAGTAGAGAAAGAACTTTGACTAGTTTGAATTATACCGACATCTAACATTTTTGCAATCATACGTTCAATTTCGCTCTTTTGGACATAAGGATATCTGTAAGTCTTGATATTTGGAGGGACACTTCCTGGAATCAAATGAATTGCATGATCATGATCACGAATAGGTGGGAGTCCTTTGGGAGTTTCTAACACCTTGGAATGATTGTCCAAGACTTTTTGGAGATCTGGAGAAATAAATGATTTTGATGTTGGAATTTCTAGTGAGCATAATTGTGCAATTAAGCCTCTTTATTTTTTCTTCAGAAGCTTTGTCATGACATTAAAGTTTATTATCTTTCCTGGCTTCCCTACGATACCCCATAATTCGACTTCCTTTCCTTCCGAAAAAAATTTCAAGAAAAGTTCTTGAAAATTAAAATCTACCGTCCCCAAAGATTATAACCATTGTCCTCCTAGTACAACATGAGCACCTCCCATTGGAATATAAAGCATTGGGATATTCAATACATATTCCCCCATGGTTAGCTTTATATTATGGTATTTTCTAGAGCAATTTATAGTTCCTCCATTTGCAACCATCACTTGAAATTCTGGTGCTGGGTATAGGAAAAAATTCAATTCCTTGGCTACCTTACAATGAATAAAATTATGGGTACTACCCGAATCAATCAACACCATTACCTTTTTCTTCAGATATGTCCTTCTATCTTGAGAGTTTGAGGAGTGGTAATTCTTGCCAATGCATTACACGATATGGTCAGACTCATTTATTCTTCTTTAGAGTTGGTTCCTAGTGTGTATCCTCTTATTTTGAAACTTATTGTTCATTTTATTCCTCCTCTTCACAATCTATGTAAAATAATTTCTTCTTGGCACACTTATGATATTTAGTGTATTTGCTATCACAACTATAGCAAATCCATTTTGATCTTTTTTCTTGCAATTTTTGTGGTGTCAACCTTGTAGGTTGTGGAAGTCTAGGAGTAGCAACACTTCCATCTTTATAGATGTGAGTGGTAGGATTCCTTGTTGCCATAATTTTACATTCAATTTTTCTTTACAACCTGAATGCCTTCTCCAATGAATCAGGTTCCCAAATGCGAACCTTATGTTAGATGTTATTCTTTAAAGTCCCTATGAAGACATTAATTTTGTGTTCCTCTGGAATATTAGTTACCCTTATATTCAATTTTTGTAAGTCCTCACTGTGCTCCACCACTGAACCCTTTTGTTTTAGATTTATCAATTGGCTAAAGAAGGTGTTGCTCTTTGTATCCTCATAATGTGCTATCATTTCCTCATTTAAATTGACCAAGTGAATTTTTTTTACGGGAGCAAAGCCATCGATACCATACAAATGGATTTTTTTCTAAATGTAAAGGTGCAATGCATACCTTTTGTGTGTTTTGAACATTATCGAGATCAAAATATTGCTCCATCTGTAGTATCCATGTTACGGGATCCTTGCCATCAAACTTCCTTATATCCATATTTGGAATAAGGTGGTTCTTCCATCCAAAATTATAGTTTATGAAATCACGATTAACATTTATTTTTTTCTCATAATGAGTTTCCTCTACTATCTTTTCACCATTAGGAAACATTGCTTGTATCAACTTTGTCAAACCTTCCATGTCTGCTTTTAGATCATTCTTCATGTTTTCCATGTTGTCTTTCATTTTTTCATAGATCTTAGCTTCCATGTCATCCATCTTAGCTTCCATGCCAGCTTCAATGCCACCCATATTAGCTTCCATGCCTTTCTTCAAACCACCCATCTTAGCTTCCACGCTTTTCTTCAAAACTTCCATTTCATTTTTTGTTGATCTTGGTGAGAGCAAAATTTGGTGCACTTGCTCTTGTAATTTTGATATGTCATGTTGAAGTTCTTCGTCTCCATGAGTCATAGTAGAGCCTTCTGAAGGCTTAATTGGTGTTGAATTCGTTTTAGGGGGAATTTTATAACCCAATACTGATATCTATTCTACAATATGCCCTTGGAATCAATTCAAATTGATTTTTCAAACAAGACTTATGCAATTCGAAAAAAAATACACACCTTTTTCTTGATTTTGAGGAGCTCGATATTGAAACTAAATTATCTCTTTGATTTCCGATATTCAATATCTGAAGTTCAGTGTTGTAGTAGTTCTCTGAATCTTCTTTCGAGTGCCACAGGTTTGACCTGATTTGGGTTCTTCAAGGCAAAGTTATGCCCAATCTCCCACAATGACCTAATGATGGACTAGTTCAGTAGAGCGAACTTGTACGATGTGCCACATGTCACTGTTCCCTCCTTTGGATCTAAAATTTCTACACAAGAAAATACATTCCATGCAATTGTGGCCACTTTTTACAAAATTCCAATCCGATGCTCAGAGAGAGAGTTATGATGATTTTCCCACGGTCACCTCTTTGAGATGAAATTCGAGAGCCTAAAAAAACTCTAACTTTTCCACAGATCATATCTCCAAAAATATTGCGCACGAAGATCTGAATTTTTTCCATGACGTTCCTCTGGATTTCAACTTCGCTCTGTAAAAATTTCAACTTTGGAACCTTCGTAGAAAAAGCGTTATATCGAAAATTCCACGCTGACCTGTTTAGGTGAAATTCATGAGCTTGAAAAAACCCTAAATTCCATAGGTCATATCTCTGAAAATATTTCGAACCAAGATTTGAAATTTTCACACAACATTCCTCAGGATTTTAGCTTCACGCTGTAAAAATTTTAGATTCTGAACCTTCGTAGAAAAAAAAGTTATAGTGAAAATTCCACGATTACCTGTTTGGAGCAGCGAAACCCTAGAATCCAAAGCTTTGATACCAAATGTTATGAAACCAGCTCCAAAAATAGAAGAAAAGAGAGATCAACGCCTTAGAATTAAGCCACTTCGAGGGGGAAACCTCTAATAAATTACATAAATGAACAATTCTTGGATGATACAAATGACAAAACATCCTTCTATATATAGGAGTCCATGGGGCCACAATATCATCCTAGCCGACCTAACAATAATAATGTAAGGGCACAATAATAACAATATTGGGGTATAACAATAACAATAAGGGGGTTACACTAACAAAAATAAAGGACTACACTAGTAATATAGGGACCTAACATAGGTAGTATTTGCCACAACAAATAAGTTCCTTGAGTACATACAAATAAGTGCTAAAAGCACATAAAATAAGGGTAAAGGATTGAGAAAGGATTTCTGCATAGAGAGGTGATGCGACAGATTTTCCAGGGTACTATCTAGGCTCGCTGGCAGCGGATCAACATTCTTGATTTCTAGGCAGTGACATCACCGAGGCTCTCTTAGGTTCGCTAGTAGCGGAAAAACACAAGAGAAAAATACATTACACTAAATTCCACAAATCTCACGACATTGCTCCAACCCCTTTGTCCAGTCATCGAGATACAAAACACGATGGGAAACAATTCGAGTCGATGCGACCAGGTAAGGCTGATGCATGAAGATCAAAGAGGAGGCCAGTGGGACCCACAAAGACAGAAGGAAGAGCCTAATGAGCCCCCCTAACCCCGCCAACCCCCAAAGATTAGGTGCAAGCAGAGACTCGGGGTTCTACTAGTGAATCACATATTGTTGTAGCCGCTAAAACTACCCTCCAAAATTTCGCATCAGTTTGAAATTTCAGAGCCCATGTTACTTTTTATGGCATGCATGGTAATAGGTTCATCACTGAGCATCAAGCCTAGGCCTAAAGGGCCGACTGCGGGGATGTAACCTTAGATCAAAAGATGTTTTTGGGATAATTTAACTTGTTTCCCTACATGATTAAAATTTTCTTCTAAGTGTGGTCGCAAGGTCACAATCTTCATGAATCACGATCATATGCGACTTAGTGACCCAACGACCTATCTCGTTCGCGGGGTCGCAAGGTCACATTCTCTTTAAAGTTCAACCCTTTTCGACTTAGCGACTTAGAAACCTAGAAAATTATACTAGGTCGCAAGGTCACAGAGTCACAAACCATTTTGAAAACCCCTCATTTGCGACCATGCAACTTAGCAACCTAGTGACCCGCCAAGTCGCCAAGTCTCCAGGTCGCAAATGTACACAAATCATCAGAAATTGCGACTTGCGACCTTGTGATTGTGCGACCTTGCAACTCCAATTAAGGCTCACATGTGCGAAATTTTTATATATACAAGGGTCGCGTAGGTCACATTAGACCTGTGTGACATAGCTTATGAAGTTGTCTGACATCCCAATCAGAGAGCATTTTTATCCAAGTAAGTTGCCGAAACCTCCTGCAATTTACTTTAATTTGTCTACCTGGCTACCTACCCTACCTAAACCTCCTCTTAGTGGGTTATTAACCCCTTAGGCTCCTATCAACAATGTATTACCATAAACCACCCTTCCCTCTAAAGCTCCATATCTCTCCCAGGTCATCCCATCATGCCCAGATTAATCCATATTCTTCTGGCTACTCTCTACTACCTTGTGAGTCTCCTCCCAAACCCTCAAGAGGCTTCCTCAGATTTGATTTTCCCCCTCTTTCTCTTGTTTTTTACTATGTTTCACGAAGGTCACGTCGGCCTGCTTTGCTTAGAAAATCCCTAATGCGACCTCTCGACTTTGTGACCATGCAACTTGATCGCTGGGTTGCCAAGTTACTTAAGCCAGCGCCCTCACTCAAACGCAACCGTGCGCCCTTGCGACTAGGTCGCTAGGTCACACGTCCATCACCCTAAGGTCTATGTGACCATTACAGGTCGAAAATAGAACCTTCCTAGTGCGACCTAATTGTTAGTCATTTGGCGCCCCAAACTAACCGAGGCATTAGTTGGTTTAGACAAGTGATTTTGTCTATCATATTGTTGCCTCCATGCCGTATGTCTTATCATGGGATTGTTTATTGAACATACCAGGTGACATTGAATCTAAGATTGATTGCATCTTGATCTCCTCGGCATCAAGCGATATGGGACCCCCAACAATCCACAGACTGGATAAGAACCTAGAAATTGATCCCCTGGAAAGCGATGTACCTCTAGTGTTGAATCCCACCTATGGAGACACAACTTTCATCTTTGGCAAGAACTCTAAAATGTCTTGGTATGACCTATACCAAGAGTTCGAAAAACATGAGTTCCCAGAGGACCTAGAAGATCGCCAGGTGTACCTACAAGGGAAAAAGTCTAAGATACACTATGGCGTAGCTCACCCCCCAATATTCCTGTGTGTAGAAGTCATTGACTAGATTTTGCAAAGAGCAGATTCTAAACATTGGGTGATAAGAGACTCCACTGGGATAGCCTTTGCCAACCTTTCCCCGAGGGACGCTAACGTATACTACTCTATGCGAGACAAAGAAGAATCCTTTAACGCTCGATGGATAGCAACGCATGATGTGCCAGTGTAAGACACCCTAAAGAGCTGGCGGGAAGACACTGAGAAGTTCAAGGGGAAGAAGGATCAGGAATATAAGACGAAGGGTCTATATGCTCGTCGCGTCTATGATGTGCCGAATGTATGGAAGAGCAGATGTTACCACCTTCAATGGGGCATGGGTTCCCCTAATGCACGCAGTCACCACCTATGGAACATCTTTCAACAGGGCCCAATTGCTAATTTCAGATCTCAGCTCTGAGGGAAAAGATATCAGTGGCACAGGTTCCGAAGGAAGGGTTAACATCCGAATTATACATGGCCTCCTATCTATTAGATGCGGTTTTTTCACAGTGCCATTTCGACTAGTGGTTGCATACTAGAACACAACGAACAAAGGCTCTATCCACAAAGACTTGAAGATTTTCTAGGATTCTAGGTACAAGGAGGATATTGACCTTATATCAGAAAAATTTAGTGATCCAGGTGGATATTGGTGGCCACCCACCTATTCCACTTGGCCCCCCACCATTATCTCTTTCAGTTTTTCAGTTTCGGCATAACTTACTATTTTTAGCAGTTTTTCGGGTCCTGAACTTCTGGAGCCGTTTTGAGGCCCTAAATGACGTTTTTTGGGTATGAAAGCGCCAGCAAATTTTCTGATAAAATTCGTCACGATAGCTGTAGTCCTCAGATAGAGCTTTCTAATGATGTATCATGTGCGTCAAACGGAGATAGTATGCCAAAGTTACGTCCCTGGGAAGTTGAAACACCAATTTACCCAAACGGGGCCCATAGTTTTGGCACTTCATCTCCTAGGGTTAGGTTTTTGGGATGTTTAGGGTTCTCCATTGTTTCTCAATAATAAATAGGCCCTTGCGCCTCATTGTAAAGCAGTTCAGAGGTCTGTAGCCACCACATCTCTTCTCAGAGATAGCTACCAGTACCCTAGCTAGTTTTATTTCCATTGTCTGTAAGCAAATTTGAGTTCTTTGATATTAATGAAATGAAGTGTTATTTCCGCTGCATCTCTGTATTTATGGTTATGTGTTTATTCTGTTGCGTTCCTGCATAAATCCGGATCAGTGGTATCAGAGCGGTCTGCTTTTTCTCGATCCTTCTTTGCATGTCCCCAACGAGGTCGGGGGATAAGGAGCTAGGGCTTGATCTGGTGGAACCTTTGCAAGATCAGCCTCGTAAACCTCGACGGACGCCCATGGGGGACGAAAAGAAAGATGAGGGAGCAGGAGATCCTATCAAAATATTGCTCGAGGAGGCCCTCGAAAAACAAAGGAACGCGATGATGGATAGTTTTGCTCGGATCCTTCAACGGCTGCCCACCGGCGGCGCATCTGCATCCAGTAGCCACTCTGGAGTTGCGACTCCCTTTAAGGTACAAGTAAATTTTGACATTCCCATATTTGAGGGTCAAATAGACGCGGATGCCGTAGATAGATGGTTGAATCTATTAGAAGGATATTTCTCTGTTCATGACTTTTCAGACCGGGAGAAGATTATTTTTGCACTCCTCAAAGCTACCCCCATGTTAAGGACTGGTGGGAAACCTACTGTGAGAACAAGGACCAGACAGAACCCTCTCTGTTCTCGGCCGTACCAACTTGGAATTCTTTCCGAGACGCCGTCAAGGAACAGTACTATCCCGTGGGGAGCTATGAGGACAAGTACATACAATGGACCACGCTGCGACAACGAAGGGATCAAGATGTGCACGAGCTGACGAATCTGTTCCATACCCTGCGCACAAAGTTGGGTATCAAAGATTCAGAGAAACATTTGGTGCTAAAGTATCGCATTTGTCTGCACAGATACATTCAGGAGGAAATGGAGTTCCTCGACATCTCCTCGCTTGGTACGGCATACCGGTATGCTGCCAAGATTGAGCAGAAATTCAAACAGAAGAAGCGAGACTTTGGATCTGCGAATCAAAAGCAAGGAAAAGGTGCTTCCAAACCGCAGAACAAAGGACAGAGCCAAGGCATGGCGGCTAAAGACAACCCACCCAAGCCACAAGAAAAGAACAACACCGTAAAGCCAAAGAAGGACACGGGAAAGTGGTGTGAGTTCCATAAGAGCTCCACTCACAACACAAGTGAGTGTCGGGCCAAGCAGTCGCTAGTGGCCGAGATGAGGGCTTCTGAGTCAGATGCATGCTCCGACTCCGAATCAGAACCTGAAAAGGGGAATGAAAAAGGGAAACAGATTATTGATGCGGAGCCCAACGCCACTGTTGCCACTACAAAGGTCCAGAAGGAGGAACCGGAAGATCCGGAGGAGGAGGAACGTCTCTTCCACTCCCAGATGTGGGTAAAGGGCTCCCCTGTACAGTTCATTGTCGACAATGGGAGCCAAAAGAACCTCATTTCAGCGGACACCGTGAAGCGGTTGGGCTTGCCGACCACAGCTCACCCACATCCATACACCATCGGGTGGCTTCACCAAGGACGAGATCTCCGCGTCAGCCAGCAGTGCCGCCTTCCCTATAGCATCAAGCCCTTCACGGATGAGGTATTATGTGACGTTTCTCCTATTGATGTTTCTGATGTATTATTAGGACAACCATACTTGTGGAAGCGTCATGCTGTGTATGAGTCTCGACCTCGTGCTGTTATTATTACTTTGGGAAATAAGTTGTACGGGATACCAGAGGTACCACCTCCTACGACTATCTCTTTGGTTACTGCAAAACAATGTAGTAAGCTCATTTCCCAAACCAGGAAATTCGTTTTCCTGATGATCCGCCCCAAGGGCAAGAAGAAGACTGTGGCCACGACCTCCAGACAGGGCCCCTCTGCACGACAACAACAAATGGATAAGGTCGTGGAGGAGTACGAGGACATCTTCACCTCACCCACAGGGGTTCCTCTGCACTGCCAGGTCAAGCACCCGATTGATCTGACCCCAGGTGCGCCACTACCCAATGGACCGATCTATCGACGCTCTGTTCTGGAAAATGATGAAATCAAGAGGCAGATTCAGGAGCTGTTGCAGAAAGTTCACATCAGACCAAGTTCATCACCATGTGGGAGCCCGATCGTGTTGGTACAGAAAAAGGATGGGACGTGGAGACTCTGTATTGACTATCGGGCGCTGAACAAGATCACTGTCCGGAATAGGTACCCAATCCCACGGATTGATGACCTTCTGGACCAACTCCAAGGTGCAAAATATTTCGGTAAGATCGACCTGAAGTCTGGGTATCACCAGGTACCAATTGAACCCTCTGATGTGTGGAAGACTGCCTTCAAAGCTAAGGAAGGCCTTTTTGAATGGCTGGTCATGCCTTTCGGGTTGACGAATGCTCCCGCAACCTTCATGAGGATGATGGACGACATCTTGCGCCCATTCACCAACTCATTCGTAGTGGTGTACTTGGATGACATTCTGATCTTCAGCAAGACTTGGGAAGAGCACCTTCATCACATCCGACAAGTCCTCCAAACATTGCGGCAACACAAGTTGTGTGCCAATTTGGAGAAGTGCACGTTTGGCATGACCTAGGTTCAATATCTGGGATACATTATTGATGAAAAGGGGGTGCATGTGGATCCAGCCAAGATCCAAGTCATTCGGGATTGGCCAGCCCCGACTACTATAACAGAGCTTCGCAGCTTTCTGAGTCTTGCTAATTTCTACCGTAGATTCGTGTTGGGATTCTCTCATATCACTTGGCCCTTGAGTCAAGTCACCAAAGGAGGAGCGAGAGCAAAATTCTTTTGGTCGGAACCTCAACAGAAGGCGTTCAAAGAATTGAAAAATCGCCTATGTTCTTCCCCAGTGCTCACCTTACCAGACTTGCAGCAGCCGTTTGAGATCGAGACAGATGCCTCTGACTATGCTATTGGGGCAGTTCTTACTCAACAGGGACATCCAGTGGCATATCACAGTGAGACATTGTCTGAGACAGTTCGCAAGTATCCCGCCTATGACAAAGAAATGTATTCCATTGTGCAAGCCTGTCGAAAATGGAAGCATTACATTTTGGGGAAGGAAACAATCATCCACACAGACCACCGGCCCCTGCAGTTCATACAGACACAAGGGAAGTTGCAGAATGATCGCCATCAGAAGTGGTCCACATATCTGCAACAGTTTCATTTGAACATCAAGTACGAGAAGGGTAGCACCAATAATGTTGCAGACTGCCTCAGCCGACCACCGATCGTGGCGCTCACCACCGTGCTCAACTCTTGTGGGCACGAGACTTCTGATTGGCCGCTTCTCTATGAGAGTGACCTAGAATTTGGCCACACTTACAAGGCACTCTTGGGGGGCATGCAAGTTCCAAATTTTCACCTCCAAGATGCACTTTTATGTCACCTGGGACACCTTTGTGTTCCTTCAAGCGAGCGTGCCAAGATGATATGGGAAGCACACTACGGTCGAGTCGCTGGGCATTTCGGGGTCGAGAAAACAGTAGCAATACTACAGAAGTATTTCTATTGGCCGAACCTTCGAAAGGATGTCGAGAAGCACATCAGATCCTGCACTGCTTGTGCCATTGCTAAGCCGACCATCAAGAAGCAAGGCCTATATACTCCACTGCCTACCCCTAGTCGACCATGGGAATCCATCTCCATGGATTACATGTCGGGACTGCCCTCTACTAAGAATGGCAATGACTGTGTTTTCGTGGTCGTTGATAGATTCTCGAAGATGGCCATTATGGCGGCCTGTAAGAAGAATATCATAACAGAAGCTACTGCTAAGCTCTTCTTTGAACGAGTATGGGTTCACTTTGGGATCCCACAGTCTATCATATCAGATCGAGATAGCAGGTTCCTCAGCACATTTTGGTCCAGCCTCTGGTCAATGATGGACACAAAGCTCACCAAGTCCACAGCTTTCCATCCCCAAACGGATGGCCAGACAGAGGTCGTCAACAGAATGATTGTACACATTCTGCGCATGTACAATTCAAAGCATCCACGCACATGGGACGAGAGCCTCCCCTATGTACAACATAGTTATAGCAGGGCTCTCCATAGTTCAATTGGCCATAGCCCCTTTCAGGTGGGCTTGGGATTCCAGCCACTATGTCCCATTGACGTAGCCATGCCATTTGCAGCTGCTCAGGCCGATTCAGCGCACGTCCAGTCTGAAGTTGACAAAGCAAGTAGCTTCATCGAGCGCATTAAAAACATCCGCCAACAGGTTCATGATATATTGGACAGAGCTAATGCGAAGTACAAGCAGCGCCATGATCAACACCGGGTGCCACACAACTTCCAGGTGGGCGATAAAGTATGGCTGCATTTGCAGAAGGAGCGCCTCACTGGACCTCACCGCAAGCTTCGCCCGCTCCGATACGGGCCGTACACCATCACCAAGGCTGTAGGGAACAATGATTTCGAGCTTAGTATTCCACCATTCCTTGGTCTGCACCCAGTCTTCAATGTGGATCGCCTTCGTCCTTACTTCTCACCTCTACTGGACACTTCGGACATTGTAGAACAACTCACACCAACAGAGTTAAACCCAGACTGCATGGAACAGGCCACCACAGATTGTATCATGGACATGCAAATTAAGAACACTCGCCAACAGAGGATCCAACTGTATCGGGTTGTCAAAGCTGGCCAACTCCCGCACCAAGGAAAGTGGTTCACCAGGGACCAAGTTCAGCAGAAATTTCCTCATCTCATGGAGGAACTTAACGCAATGGGGACCATTGCTTCCTAAGGGGGGAGGAATGATCCAGGTGGATATTGGTGGCCACCCACCTGTTACACTTGGCCCCCCACCATTGTCTCTTTCAGTTTTTCAGTTTCGGCATAACTTACTATTTTTAGCAGTTTTTCGGGTCCTGAACTTCCGGAGCCGTTTTGAGGCCCTAAACGACGTTTTTTTGGGTATGAAAGCGCCAACGAATTTTCTGATAAAATTTGTCCCGACAGCTGTAGTCCTCGGATAGAGCTTTCTAATGATGTATCATATGCGTCAAACGGAGATAGTATGCCAAAGTTACGTCCCTGGGAAGTTGAAACACCAATTTACCCAAACGGAGCCCATAGTTTTGGCGCTTCATCTCCTAGGGTTAGGTTTTTGGGATGTTTAGGGTTCTCCATTGTTTCTCAATAATAAATAGGCCCTCGCGCCTCATTGTAAAGCAGTTCAGAGGCCTGTAGCCGCGACATCTCTTCTCAGAGATAGCTACCAGTGCCCTAGCTAGTTTTATCTCCATTCTGTCTGTAAGCAAATTTCAGTTCTTTGATATTAATGAAATGAAGTGTTATTTCCGCTGCATCTCTATCATTCAGGGAATATAAAATCTGCATGTCAAGAAGAGCCATGGAGATAGTCATCAAAGTGGCTTACTGGTTTCCCATTCAAGAAGGCACCCTAATCAGGATTTTTGGATCCTTCAAGCAGTGCCATGCATTGCCGAAGTTTGTCAACGACAAGCTGTTGCTGGAAGAAGTCTGCTAGCAGATGTCGAGTGGTTTCTCTAAAACACTAAGCAAGGGTAAGAAGAAACCATGGCCTACCCTTCCACTCACCATCGGTGCCTATACAGTCAAGGATTTCAAAGAAGTGGAGGCGAAGGCTGATCAAATAAAAGGATTTCACTCTGTAAACTTGGATTTCTGATCCTATGACCCAGAAAGGATTGTACCTGCACACTACAAGTGGGCCAAGTTTAGTTGGTCCTATCAACACACTAAAACAACATTGGAATATGAGGTAAGAAATTGGTATAAATCGCTCAGCTAGGCGACCCCCGAAGAAGAGTTTGAAATAGATGGAGACCAAAGGGAACATTCTCAAGATGACCTAAGCCTACAAGATAGAGCTTCCACCATGAAGCAGAAAAAATAGACAGGAGGGGCTTCTACCTCCCAGGCCAAGAAATCGAAGAATATTGCAGGAAATAATTCCCCTAAGAATCTGGAAGAAGAAGGGGAGAAAGAAACCTTAGAAAAATGAAGTTCCACCCTCACAAAGAAAAAGCAAAGGAAGGAAGAACTTAAATGGACCCAAGTTGCGCTGGTCCAAAAACAAGTAGAAGAGAGCTAAAGGCAGGAAAGGAGGAAATGCCTTGCCCGAAACCTGTCTGAGCCTTTGGTGGTTACAACTGAAAAGGACATAGTGATGGATACCAAAACGAATCCCATAATGATAACATCGGCCGAGATCGCTTTCACAACCGTTACTGAAGAGAACTTCAACAGAATTAACAGGGAAATATTACGGCTGCAAAAAAGGCTCTGCATAGCTGAGCAAAAAGGCCGCCCAAGCAGAAGAAGAGAAAAGAGCCCTAAAAGCAGAAAATCAAATGCTTCATCTCACACTCACCCAAGCTGACGGGCTACAAGCTGCCATTCAATGAGAACTTGACACCTTGAGAAAAACCATGGTGCAGGTCTATGAAGAGATAATGAGGCTAAGACAAACAGTCGCTCCTTTGGCAGGAGTCCAAGTAGATATGAGAAAGAAATTCGCCCAGCTAAAGGAGGCCTCTGCAACACTCAATAACATATTAGACTGGTACGAGAAATAACCACAAGCCCTTGCTATGCTGCCAAAGAGGGATTGGTTCCACACCTAAAATGAAAAATTACAAATGTGCATGAAATTGCAATCCCGAGACCTGCTCATGAAAGATGTGGACAAAGTTATGACCGCTTATGAACATCTCATCATCGACATCGACTCAATGGCAGAAGTTCATCACATACACTCCACTGGTACCCTGACTTTTTAGAAGAGTCGAGAAGAGGTACTACAAGAGATCCAATCATTCATGGAACCGATCAGATAGGTATCTAGCTCAATGGACTTTCTAGTTACCAAAGAAAACATTGCACAATACTCCGTGGAGCTGGTCAGAATTTACACAACGTTGGCCTCACTGTCCAGTCAGATTAGTTCGAAGAAGTGCATGCTCATCCCTAACGCGCTTGAACGCCTGCATAGACTCAGGGAATAGATGCCACAACTCACCCCGATAGCCGCTGAATACCAAGCCTGACAGACATATCTCAAGGAGCATCTGCAGGTAGAAACTCCAACCTTATCCATCAACAAGCTTCTCCCCTAAAAAATAACGGCATGGCAAGGGATGTAAGGCTCAAGTTGCAAGTCGCAAATCCTCCTAGTCGTAAGTCAAAAATCCTACCAAGTCACAGGTCGCGTCTCGTCTTAGGTCACAGGTTGCAGCTGTCTCCAAGCTGCAGGTCATCCCAACAGTCAGGGAGATGAAAGGTCGAAGGGTAACCCATGAGATATTGTAAAGGACTTTGGTTCTTGGACTCTTGAGAGAGACAATTGTATATCATTGAATGTATGTTCCCGAAATGAATACAAAGTAGTGTTTTGGATCTCACTATTGAATTTGATGAAGGATTATTGTGTGTTGATGCTATGAATATAGTCCTTTTGAATGAATAACATTTTCCTTAACTGATTGGTGTACATTTCTGTTTATGCATTGTCTGTGTATTTGAGTTTCTTTTGTACATGGATGGTGTATGCTGGTTTAATGTAGGGATATGTTAATGACCTGGGTTGCTGACATATGCCTAAATATTTATTGAAATGTGCTTAGATGATAAAGAGACACTTGGTCATAGTCAACTGTTTCTCATGTGTTTAAGTGGATCTCAGTACAAGTATGATCTTAGTGAAGTTTTGCTAACAATTCTTCCCTTAAGTCTCATGCTTTAAATTTCACTTTGCTATTTATGGTATTTTGTTTCACAGGGAATTCATCAATCACTGAGTTTGATTTGTACACCATCCGTACATTCCCATAACCGCGAGTCTCCTCTCTGTCCGAGAAAAGGCATATCTCTTACCAATATGATGGCGACCGGGCCCACATACCAGATGGGATCCCTACAACAAATGATGTATAGTCTAGCTGGGATTCTACATTAGGGAGATCCCCTCACTGTAGGCGAGTCATTTTTACTCGTCAACACAACTATAAGCAAATCTAATTTTACATAGTCAAACGTAAAAAAATCTGAAAATCAGCATAACCATGACCACTGCTACAATTTATGAAAATTGTACATGGTCAAATATTAACAAATATAATTTTACACAGTAAAATGTTAGAATATCATAAAATCAACATAATTTTATGTTCTACCAAACATTTTTATATCAAGAATATTGGTCATAAATATTTTCAAAATTATTTCTTAAAAGACTATGACCACAACTACATTTTATAAAAAATGTAGCACGGTCAAATGTGAATATATTCAAAACATCAACAAAATTTGACATTATCCTGAATGTTTTTTTATCCCTTGAGTATTTGATAGGTGATCATAAATTTAATCCATCAAACGTGATACAAATAAAATTGAAAAAAATAAATATTGACATGTGTCTTCCCGTGATAAGAGGAACGAGTGACACAATCAATTGATGATTGTGCCAAAACAAAACACAAGTGGACATACTAAATAACATGGAATAATTTATCATTTTGATGGTTTTTACTTCACCTTATAAGACTAACCACAAACACAAACCTAATGCTCACCACCTAATAATACTCACCACAAACACGGGCCTAATACTGACCACCTAATAATACTCCTAGTGATGAGGAAATTCCTCCTATTGGTGAGGAAATCCCTCCTAGCGGGGATGATGAAATGATGGATAAATTGCAAAAAAATATTGTATACACGGCTAAGACTAGAAATTTTCATATTAATCCAAATTATTCCAATTATACAATGTCTAGGAAAGAATTTCTCATAAGATCAAGTTCCATTACTAGTTTGATTTCAAGTGATTGTTGTTAAAATAATTGCTTAAAATGTATTGAATTCATGAATGTCTTGGAGAAAAATAAGATATATTTTTCATTGAAAAAAACCATGCATAATTCATATTTAGTGGGATTTAAATCTTTTACTATGTAGAAAGGTGTTCAAAAATTTCAATCAATTTGATTTTTGTCCATGAAGAATCCAAACAAGATTGGAAAATAATTGTACATTTTATTTAAGAGTGCATCATATACATGAAATTGTGCTATTAACAAACACTACATTGTCATGGATGCAAGAAATTTTAAAAACATGGAGAGTGCATTCTAAATAGAGATATGATACATATTCTAGATGATTTCATGAAAGTGGAAGATACAAGTTATACAAAAATGTGATGAAGAGAGTGGTAATTTTATGAGATATACATGTTTTACAAGGATATGGAAAAACAATCAACATTATCTTTTTTCCTAACAAGTCAAGGAAGAGGGTTGGAAATACATGTGTTTCTCCTAGATAAAAAATGGATAAATACGTAGAAGAAAAAATAGGAATGTATTTAAAGCATTATTTTCTATAATTGCATAATTATTAACAATGATTATGTATCATATCTCTATTTAGAATGCACTCTCCATGTTTGTAAAATTTCTTGCATCCACGACAATGTAGTGTTTGTTAATAGCCCAATTTCATGTATATGATGCACTCTTAAATAAAATGTATGATTATTTTCCAATCTTGTTTGGATTCTTCATGGACAAAAATCCAATTGATTGAAAATTTTGAACAACTTTCTACATAGTAAAAGGTTTAAATCCAACTAAATATGAATTATGCATGGTTTTTTTTCAATGAAAAATATATCTTATTTTTCTCCAAGACATACATGATGTCAATACATTTTAAGCAATTATTTTAACAACAATCACTTGAAATCAAACTAGTAATGGAACTTGATCTTATGAGAAATTCTTTCCTAGACATTGTATAATTGGAATAATTTGGATTAATATGAAAATGTCTAGTCTTAGTCGTGTATACAATATTTGTTTGCAATTTCTCCATCATTTCATCATCCCCGCTAGGAGGGATTTCCTCACCAATAGGAGGAATTTCCTCATCACTAGGAGTATTATTAGGTGGTGAGTATTAGGTTCGTGTTTGTGGTGAGTATTATTGGGTGGTGAGCATTAGGTTTGTGTTTGTGGTTAGTCTTATAAGGTGAAGTAAAAACCATCAAAATGAGAAATTAATCCATGCTATTTAGTATGTCCACTTGTGTTTTGTTTTGGCACAATCATCAATTGATTGTGTCACTCGTTCCTCTTATCATGGGAAGACACATGTCAAGATTTGTTTTTTTTTCAATTTTATGTGAATCATGTTTGACAGATTAAATTTATAACCGCCTGTCAAATTTCATATATATATATATATATATATGTGTGTGTGTGTGTGTGTGTGCAAATTTCATTATCAAAGCACTTCAAGACTATCACAATCGATAATCAAGTGAAAGAAAAATGTTGTGCAATCATCAAAACTAGATTTATAATATTCCAAATAAATATCTAGGCTTGATAATTGACGGTATAGAACAAAAAAACACTTCTACCACATTTTGTTAGTACACCAAAAAAATTACAGGACAATAATTTTATCTAGTTTCACTTTATTGGTTGTATGGCTTTTAATTAGAAAATGAACCCAAGGGTTTACTTCAAAGCTCTAATAATCATAATGATGTTAGTCTAACCATCACCAAAATTCATTATGTGACGACTCATGGGTCTGCTCTAAATAAACATAATGATGCTAGTCTAACCATCGCCATAATTCACCATGTGACCACTCATGGGTCTGGTAACCTTCCTCAAGTTTTGGATGACAACCATAGTCATGAAAAAAAAGTCAAATTGTATTTTGATATCTAAGCATGTTTGTGAAAATGGTAATATTTAGAAAGGTTACTACCAAAAGAAAGAGTGGTACGATGGGAATTTGTTAAACCTAGTCATAGATCTAGAAGGCTTTTAACATTTGCAATACTGGGTATGCATGTAGACTCAAATGGTGTACTAGTTGATAATAGAGAAAAATAATTTTCATCTACATCTTCATCCAATCATCAATATGAGGATGAGGATGATGTACATTCTAATGGTGCACCCAAAGTCTATGAGTCAATTTGAATAATTATATGAAACATTTATGTATTTTTTTATCAATATGATCTTTGCAAGATAACTTGAAAATAATGTTTTAACTAGCATATGATTTTACATGAATTTATGAGGCATTTTTATGTTTGTTCGATTATATCTTTTAATTATCAAGAATTCATTTATTTTGAATATCAACAATGCAAGAATAAATTTGAGAAATAATTTATGTTTCATTCAATATAACTAGTTTTAAGTTTTTGATTAAAAATATTATATATATTGTCATTTAATTATGTTTTATCTTGTGCTTAAAGGCATAAACAAACCCTAAAAGAAAGAAGATTTTAAGATTGACTTTATGATTTTGTTTACACTAGTTACAAATTTTTATATCATAATTTAAAAAAAATGTTAGAATTTTAATGTCCCATTGAAAAGTGGGTGTTATTGATTTTATTACAATTATATATGAGATTCAAAATCATGTATGAAAAATGTTCAATTTAAAGTTCAAAACTAAGAGGCGATATTGTTATCAAAATATTTGAATTTGATGGTTGATTTTTAAGTTTTGGTTGCAATGGTACAAATTACTAAAGTTAAGATTTCCAATGAGTTATAATTTTAACTTTAAAAAAAAATGCTAATAAAACCACTTTCTCATTTAGGTGCTAATTTTTAAGGTTTTCATAAGAATAACATTTATTTTCTATATGAAATGGTTGAAAAATGTTGTAATTTTAATCTTGAAAAAAAATGTATTATTGATAGCTCTATTTTTAATTATTATTATTTTTTTTTCATATTTTTTTCCAAAATAATATGGATTTTCAACCTTAGGATTTTCATTTTGAGATTTTAATTCTCTTAAATCAAGAACAAGAAGGGATCTATATTGAAAAAAATAAATGAAGTGAAACAATTCTTTTATGAGATAGGGAAGTCTAATACCCTTAATCATCATTTGCTTTGCTTTGTTTTTGTTTGTTTGTATTTTTTTTTTATGATGACGACCATGGATGATGTTTAAACTTTTTAGTTGGATGTAAGTGAAAGAAAAGGAGTAAAAAATGCATGAGGAATACAAAGTTTTTAATTTTTTTGGTAACTTTAGGGGGTCAATTTTATTTTATTTTATTTTTATTTTTATTTTTTATTTTTAAGTAGAAAGGAAAGAATACATGAAAAATAAAATGTTTTTGTTGTTCTTGTTGTAAACTTTAGTTGGTAAAAAATGTATTGGTCAAAAATGTATTTATAAAGATAGTTTAAGTATTTTTAGTATTTAATATTTTTTAGTATATATATATATATATATATATATATATATATATATATATATATATATATATATATATATATATATATATATATATATATATATATATATATATAGATATATATATTTATTTTATTATTATTATTTTTATTTTCAGAAAAAATTAAACTTTTCATATTACCATAAAAAGTTACTTTGTACATGCATTTAAGAATTTATTGGTATGAGTCATAACATTCTAAAGTTTTGGCCAACCCATCTCAAAAAGCCACAGAGGTTGTGTTGGAACGAGGTTCCCTAAGCTGCGTTTTTGATATAATTTTGTAGTAATTGGTCTTGTGTAGGAATCTTGGGGCGGGTCAAGGCCCCCAAATGTTTTGTAATGGTTTAAAGGGTAAACCTGGGGTTCGCAAACCATGGTTTGTGGACCATAGGATAACAAAGGCTTCGATGATATAAATAGATAGATAGTTGGGTCTAGTAGGTAATGAAGAAGAAAGATTTATGCTACGTACGAACTGTTGAGATCTGTCTTGGGTTGTTCTAGGTAAGGACTCCCGCTGGTTGTGTGCGCGGAGATCATCAGTCCTGCTGTATGCGGACCCCACTGGCTCTCTGCGTGGGCTATGTTTTGGGTTGTAACTGGGTTTTTGGATACTAATGAATGCAGAATACTTTTGAAGCATCTTGTGATATCTAGATTGATCATGTTTATTACTGAAGCACATCTGTGTTATTGATTTAAGCTGCGAATGTATATGTGATCTATGATTTAGCTGCGATTATAAAGTTATGTGATAATAACTGCTAATGCCCATGCGAATACAAATGTATTGATCAAATCTGTTAATGATAGTAGCTCTGTTATGGTTACATGTTGATTATACTGTCAAAAGCCTGCAAATAGACTCGTTCTGTGCGAACCTGATAGTTGCAACACTGATCTACCTTAATTACCTACTCCCTCCCAGGGTGCGGAAACCTGGTTCCAACACCCTCCCATACTACTTCGGGTGAGACCTTGGCCTGCGAAGTAGGTCATTGCCGAAAGGGCCAATAGTATAGGGGTTTGTTGGAAAACCTTAACCTCCAAACCTGGGTCAGGACCCCTCAAGCGAACAAATGGTTCCGTTGCCGGGACCGGGAGAATTTTGAGAGAGAGATCAGGTAATTCCATGAGGCCATTGGAGACCTGAGAAATTGGAGCTCGAAGACTGGTTTGAACGACAGATTCAGGAATTTTCTGTAAAAGAGAATTGCAACACAAAGATATTAGTTGAGAAGTGGAAGAACAAATACATTTTCACCAAAGTATACGAAATTTTCTTTGTAATGCTTGCACACGAACTTTAGGAGTGGTTAGCCAGGCTCGTAGAATTTCAGACGTGTTGGAAAGATGATCAGATTACACAATGGACTCCGAAATTGATCCAACGGTTGGAAGAGACTGACAACACAATCACCCATACTGTAGATCACTGGGTGGATAGTGTGCTAGGAGGATTTGTAACAAAATTTGCAGTTGATAAGATTGTATCCTACTCTGAAGTGGAGTGGAGGTTCCTCAAAGGATTTCGAGGTAAGTTCTTACAAACATTGCCACTGCTAATTAAAATATTACTATGCGAAAAATGAATTTTGTGCAGCCACACCGAATGAATGACCTTTGATAAGGGTGAGAGTACAACAAGAAGTGGTAAGTACTACTGAACCAACCGAGAAGGGGATAGATCCATCTACAACCCATTAAGAGAGTTGGCTGTGCATGCAAGAATTAGTCCTCTGGCTACACCACCTTCGAGTCAACATAAGGGCAAGAAATCACCCACACCTCTGCCACCACCAGAAGAAGATATGGCCACACACATGAAGCTGCCCAACTTCAAGATTGTAGGAGACGAAGATATGGACCAATTTTGGTTCGTAGCGAAATCAGTATGGACTGCATAGAAGGTGGCTAGTGATGCTGTAAAGAGGGCACAACTATCCCTAACCTTTGAAGGGAGGGCCTTGGATTGGTTCATGGGGTACGTAGGCCAGCATGTGGATCCATCAATAAAATAAATTAAGGATGCTTTAAAACAACAATTTTGGAAGCCTAAGTCCTACTCTCAAATAGTGGTTGACTTGAAAGACTTTAAATAAGGACCCAATGAGTCGGTATGGGAAGTTGATCAGTGGCTAAAGAAGGTTATTAGAGAGGGGGAATTTCTGTATGATGACAAACAACACAAGGAATGGTTCATCGCCATGCTATTACCTCACCTGCGTAGACCTATGGGTCAGCAATCGATTGAGACGCCAGAGAAATCCTTGGATATTGCTATGAAGCTAGAAGCTGCGCCAAGAGATGATGCCCAGTTTGGGGTACAACAGATCTAGGGACAGCTAGAGGCAATGCACCTTGAAATACAAAATCTACGGAAAGAGCAAGGAAAAGAGGTTAGCCCAGACGTATGGTGCATAAGATGTAGGGTGTCTGACCACACTAAGGATCATTGTCCTCTACTGGTAGACTACATGCAAGCTGGGAGGCCCAACCCATTACATCCTAAAGAGGCTGCAGGACCAAGCGGTTTGACGTTATGGTGCGCTGATTTCCGCGTAGCTGGACTACATGATACCAACCACTGTCCCCATCTTGGTGCTTATGTTCCAGAATTGAAGCAACAATGGCACTAATTCTGCTCATCTGTGGGACACGATGAACATAACTGTCGGACCTATGAATTAATGATAGACCAAGGAAACATACACATGGTACAAGCTGACCCTTCTTCACCACTATCTCCCTCAGGCAGAGGAGGCTCCCCACCAAGGGGTAGGGGAGGGGGAATGGGTGGAGGCACAGGTCAGGGAAGAGGGAAATTGATCTATTACAACTGTGGAGAAATAGGGCACTTTGCAAGGGACTATCCGAACCTTGCACGACAATATTGTTGATATTGTAGGAAATTGGATCATGTGATCGAATATTACCCAGTATTGATAGCGAAAATGTAGGAAAAACATCAGACACCAACGCAGAATGTGCAGAGGGTTAAGGTGGAACCGTGTGATGAGGGACCAAGTATTAATGTCATAACACACAATGACATGGCTACTGGAGGAGTTGAGGAGAAAGCTGCGGCTGAACCCCTTATCCAGAAAGCTGCTATCAAGTAGGAAAGCTTGAACCTCCAGAAGGAGAAAGAAACCTTCATCAAAGCTCGCAAATACTTTACCAAGGGTGAGGCATCTACTTCCAAGGCTCCAACAAACCTCTGAGCGGACGACGAAGTTAAACCATTCCTATAGGTATGTATGAAGCTGCTACATAACTAGAGGGAAGTAGAAAATCTTCAAGCACTGATAGATAGCTGCGTAGGAAGAAATGAGCCTCCCATAGAAGTTAAAGATGTTCACAAACTGTACAAGCATAAGAAATGCACTAGGCGGGAAATGCAGCTGACAACGCAGATCGGTGACTATGAAATGGATCAGGTCATCCTGGATCTGGGATCTGATGTGAACGTCCTGCCCAAGCAGATGTGGCAAAGGATGGGAGAGCCTAAGCTGGAATGGTCTACTATACAACTATGCATGGCTAACCAACAGAAGATCATACCATTGGGGAGACTTTCAAAGATTATGGTAGATATCGCAGGGGTTAAGGTACACACAGATTTCAAAGTAATTCAGATTGTGGAGGATGCAGACCCTTACCCTGCACTCCTAGGAATGGATTGGGTGATAGACATGAGAGGCATTATCAACTTGAAGAAAAGAAGCATGGTTTTTGAGAATGGGGGTACGAGAGTGATAATCCGTCTAGACCCTGCGGAAGGAGAGCGGTACATAGAGCTTGTGCGCGAAGAAGATGATGTGGATCATATTTATAAACTCACCGCCTGGGATGAGGATTGGATTAATCCTAAAACTAATGGTATGCTTTGCTGGGAAAAAGATAGTGAATACCTCTCTGACTCTGACGGGGAGATTAAAAATTGGCAGAATCAGTTACATGATGTATCTGCACTATGCTGTCTTAGGATCACAAAATTTTTTTGGTGTATCTCCTCAGAGGTAAGAGAGCTGCCTTATTTTGATGGGTCTGGTAGTATTAAGGATTTTTTGAGAAAATTTGAAGCAGAAGTCCCAAGGGAGCGAAGGATGTAGGCGCTTAACCTAGCCATGCACGCAACCCCTGCGTGGTGGTGGGAAAATCATAAGGGGATGTTCCAGGATTGGGAGGAATGCTGCAAGATGATGATTCTGCGGTTTGAACCCTCGATTCACCTACATGTGAAGACTTTCCTTGGCCCAGGAGACTTGCGCAAGCACTTGTCCACATGGATGGAGGAATGGGTCCACCTGTTCATTCATGCTTTGGGGCCAATCCCCACCGCATGGTATTTACATGCAAAGCTACATCAGCGCACCCGCAACTGGGAGACCATAAAGGATGAGTTTGTAGGGATGTTCGGGTTGATAGGTGGAACTGAGGCACTTGACAAAGCCCTACAAGATATAGATGCCTTAGTATTTGATGAATCACGCCCTCCTGTGGAGTATGGGGCACCAACTTGGGATACGCAGATGCAGGATATTGTTAACTGTCACAATATATCAATGGAGGAATGTGACGAAGACCCGCGAAATGCCACTATCCCAGAATCAAAGGGAGAACGCGCAGTGGTTGGACCCCCACTGCAGACTGTCAATGTGACCAAGCCTCTGAAGCTAAGGGAAGTCAACATTGGAATAGAAGAACAACCTAAGCTCGCTAAAATTGGGACTATTGGGATGACGATACCATTGGGAAAGTAGCAGAAATCCTCATGGAGTACTAGGACTTGTTTCCTACGAAATTCTCGCAACTAAAAGGGATTACAGGGGACCTAGAGGTCATGTGCATCGCTTTAAAAACAGATGCGCGCCCTGTTAAGTAGTGACCTTATCGATTGAACCACAAGTATAAGCAGAGATTCAGGGAAGAAATTGACAAAATGATAGCCGCAGGTATCATCGAACTAGTAGAACAGTTATATTGGGTAGGCCCTATGGTGGTCCAGGAGAAAAATACCAAGGAAGAAATAATAATTTGTGTTGACCTACGCAAATTGAATGATTCTTGTGTACATGATCCCTTCCCTACGCCATTTTCTGATGAAATTATTGATAGTGTGGGAGGGCAGGAAGTGTACTCCTTCATTGACGGGTTCTCGGGCTACCATCAGATCAGGATTGCACCTGAAGATCACAGCAAAAATAGATTCTCTACTGAATGGGGATCCTTCTAGTACACTGTCATGCCGTTTGGGCTAAAAAAAGCCCCTGCCATCTTTTCGCGGGTGGTGGTCGCAGTATTCAAGGAGTTCATCCACAAGTTCTTGGAGGTATATTTTGACGATTGGACAATATTTGGGTTGGTAAAGAAGCACATCTCCAGCTTGCGCTTGATGTTGGACGCTTGCAGAAAACACCGAATTTACCTAAACATCAAGAAGTGCATATTTTGTGTACCATTTGGGATATTGTTAGGTCACAAAGTCTGTCGGAAAGGATTGATGGTTGACCCTGCCAAGGTGGCAGTTATCATAAAATTAGAAGTCCCTATACTTGAGAAACAACTGCGTTTTATTCTCAGACACACAGGCTACTACAGGAAGTTTATTCAAGGGTACGCACTGATCACGACACCCATGGAAAAACTGCTGAAGAAGGATTTATCATTTTTTGGAATGATGAGTGTTAGAAGAGCTTTGAGTTACTCAAGGAAAGGATGGTCTCTGCACCTATCCTCATATTTCCTGATTGGGTGAAGGTTTTCCATGTCCATGTCGACGCTTCAGGAATTTCCCTGGGAGTTGTCCTTACGCAGCCCAGGGAGGGGGACATTGACCATCTGGTTGCATTTTCTAGTAGGAAACTGTCTAGTGTGGAGCGTAACTACTCCACTACTGAGCGCGAAGGGCTGGCCATGGTATATGCCCTGCAGAAATACCGAAATTACCTATTGGGAGGGCACTTCAACATGTTCACATATCACTCAGCTTTGAAATACCTGGTGAATAAGCCTGTGTTGGGGGGGGGGGAGATTTTTTGATGGCTACTGCTATTTCAAGAATATAACTTTGAGATCATCGTGAAGCCGAGAAAGCTAAATGTGGGACCGAACCACTTATCTCGAATCGAGAGTGGTGAGGAACTGACCAACCTAGAAGAAGGAATTCCTGATGCACAACTGTTTGCGATTAAGGTGGTTAATGCGCACTTCGCCGACATCATTCACTTCTTAACTATGGGGATGACACCTGCAGTATATTTGATACAACAAAAAAAATATTTGGTAACCTGCGCAATGGACTTTACCATCATCGCAGGCCAATTGTATAAGCTAGGAGATTATGAGGTACTGTGAAGATACGTTCTGAAGCATGAAAGGCAGGCCATCTTGGTAGAAGCCCACGGCAGCGTAGCAGGAGGTCACTACGCAGGGAAAATGACGACGCAGAATATCTTGAGAGATGGGTTATTGTGGTCCACATTGCATAGTGATTCTCATGAATATTGCAAAGCTTGCGACACATGCCAGACGACAAGAAGACCATTGCGCATAGATGAAATGCCCTTGTAGCCGCAGATGGCCCTACAAGCATTTGAAAAATGGGCCATTGACTTCATCAGACCCATCAACCCACCAGGTAAGAAGACATGTGCCCGCTACATCATCACCACAACTGATTATGTAACTAGATGGTCCAAAGCGCAAGTTGTAAAGGATTGTACTGAAAATACCACTGCGCACTTTATTTTTGAACATATCCTAACCAGGTTTGGTTGTCCGAAGGTCTTGATGAGTGATAAAAGTACGCATTTTGTTAATGAGAAAATACAGGCTTTGACTGAAGAATTTTGGATCAACCACGCCAAAAGTACCCTGTATCACCCACAGGCGAATGGAACTATGGAAATTTTTTATAAAATTCTGGAATAGGCACTGACCAAGATCTGCAATGTTAAGCGAAGTGATTGGGACGTGTGCATCCCGTCAGTGCTTTGGGCCTATCGAATCACCTGCAAGAAATTGACTGGGAAAACACCGTTTCGGATGGTTTATGGAAAGGAGGCTATTATGCCCATGGAATATATTGTTCCTAGCCTATGTATCACAGCCTTTACCAACACGGTGGAGCCTGATATCATGGAGAAGCACCTAGTGCAGCTCGTCGCCTTGGAAGAAGATCGATTCATTGCTAACTTTCATCAGCAAGTTCAGAAGGCTCGAGAAAAAGCATGACATGACAGACATATTCGGAAAAAGTTCTTTTTGGAGGGATAATTGGTCCTGCTCTATGATAGCCAGTTTGTGAAGCACCCAGGGAAGTTTCGTCAGCACTGGCTAGGTCCCTATATGGTAAAGGAAATCACTGATGGAGGAGATGTCTGGTTAGCTACACTGGGTGGTGATATGGTACTAGGATATGTCAATGGTAGCCATCTCAAACCATACCGAATCAAATTAATATATGGTCGAAGTAGCTGTATGGGGCGGAATATGCACAGGCAGGAGGAAAAACACAGGTAGGCTCGTTGTACGTGCATGGGTCGATCGCAGGTCTAGAAGCTCGAAGAGGTGTGCTGGGAATGCAGGGGGCGATCGCAGGTCTAGAAGCATGGAGAGGTACGCTGGGAGCGTAGAGGTCGATCGCAGCTCTGGAAGCCTGAGGAGGTGCGCTGGGAGCACAGGGGTAATACATAGCGACGAAAACTAGCTGTTGGAACAATAAAACTGGGTAAAAAGAAAATTTTACCGTTGAAAGGAGCGGGCGGTCAGCAATTAATGAGGTGATTTCCAAAGATTTTTTACTGTTTTATTGATGGTAAGTTTCTGATGAGCTTCATCCAACTGTTGGTCGATATCCAAGGCTATAAAAGTATGAGGGTAGACTGGAAGTGGGTTCCCTGCATTCTGGATATCTTGTGTTTTAGAGCAGTCTGTTACTATTACGCTCTGTTAATGTCTGGGCAGGCTACCCCTTCTGATAGTAGCAATCTCGAATTTGTCTTCCAAGCGAGAATGACCGCAACTAATCCAACTAAATCATCATAGACCATGGCTTCCACTGATGAAGTATTGGAGGTTACCCCTGAAGTTGAAGAGGTTGTGTCCACACCAACAAAGGGGCAACAGGTTGAGAAAAAGAAGGGTAAAGGGAAAGGCCAAGAGCAACGGCAGGGGAAGGCTATGAAATGGGCTAGAGGGAAGCCACGCACCTCCCCTCGGAATGTGAAGTCCCTCCGAATGGTGCCCTAGGCACATTTTCCTAACCCATCGAAGAGACCTCTGTCTACTCAAGAAGAGGCCCGGATCGCTGAACCAATAAATTGGCTACCGCCCTATGTTCAGCCTCGCAGGCTCTCGGTGCGCACGCCTAAGAATTTCAATGGTATGCGTGCCTATTTGTAGATGCCACTAATTCCAGGCGAGGTCCCCATAATTGGAGAGTCCTTTGGCAAACTCCACTCGATAAAATTCGATGGTCATGACCTGGCCAACCTGGAGGCTGTAATGTTCCCAAATTCTAGCCTCCAGCTAAAAGGAACATTATGGTTTGTATATTTTCATGTTATGGAATAAAATGGGTAAGGATACACCTTAACCCCCTTAGATGGAGAAATAACACTCCTTGTGTGAAAGGAGAGTGAATAAGTAGCTGAATTAAGCACCTAAGGGTGTGAATATGATCGGAATCACATTGATTTAGTCCTCTTTGACTAAGTCAACAGCGTTGTCCAAGAGGAGTGATCTCCATGACAAGGCAGCGCAGTTTTAGAGGAGGCCCCACTTGCATGAGCTAGGTGGAAAGTGTGGATGGGACCCATGGTGAGAGGAGTTCATTTGCTTTATATAGAGGAGATGACAACCTATTTTGATTATGCTTTTGTTTATCATTTTCGTATGGTCTGCTTAGACTTGCATACCCAGGGTTGTTTAGCAGGGTTGCAGTGTTCTTGAGCACAAGGGTGTTCCTCGTCAAGAATCCATACCTCATCCTCAAGGAAGGAGAGGGTTTTTGAGCTCCATTTCCTCATTTTTGCATTTGGCCAAGCTTCCTCCTTCAACTACAACATTTTCCTGTTGGGTAGAAAACGTTGTGTTGCTGGGTCCAGCAATAGAGAAAATCATAGAGTCATTCTTTGGCTTGTTCTTCGGCAGAGATATTTCCTATTCATTGGAGGAGCAGTAGAGGAGACTCCCAGGCAGTATTTCAGATCTTTGGCACCAAGCCAACCATTGACCATCTCTCACAGCGCAGTCTAGGGCTGGAACTGCATTATTTTATGCAGGCAGTGTTGGGAGAGTTCATTGAGCTCATCAAGAGGATTGTTCTTGAGTAGAGGGATCAGGCTTCTACTAAGGAGCACCATTGGAGGAGGGCAATCCATATTTCAGATTTTCCATAGCTTCATCATAGGTATTCAGCGTTGCAATGAAAAATTAACCCTAGTAGTTAATTGTCACATTGTATTTTTGTCTGGATTTTCTAGTAGTCCCTCCTGGATTGGCTAGAAATATTGTATTGGAGCCTATCTTTACATTCTTGGGAATTTCTTTGCATCCTTTAGCCTCGTTATCATTTTGTATGTATTTAGTAGCTGCTACTCTCATAGAGACTGTGCAGTCACTACTCTCCGACATTTTGTGCAGTTGCAACAACTCATGCATTTCATAGTTTGATCATTGGAGATTAGTTCCAATAGCTTGAGTGTCTTGTCCCTCATGATTTTCTTGTGTATTATTGCTGAGATAATAATATAATTTTGGCTTCATCATATTCCCTCTATTGACATGTTCAGATTTGCAGAGTTTCATGATTATGTTCATATGTTGTTGTAGCTCACTCTTTGAGCACTTCTCTAAGATACCGACGGGTGGGAGATCTGTTTAACCTCCATTGAGGGATTTATTTGATCTCAACTCCTGGAAATGTAATGTATGATGTATTAACTAAGGGATCCAAATACCCTTTCATCTTATTTTTACATTCTCTTTCTTATACAACGTCCCTTTGGACCATATTGCAAAAATTCTTGAAAAAAGGATATTACGGTGGTATTGGAGCATCAATCTTGGCTCAGCCTATGCATCCAAGATAATATGCCATTAGAAGGATAATATCCTCACATGGAAGAGGATTTTTACAAAGAAAACAAGAAAAGAGGAATGATGGAAGAGGAGATCTCCCTGCTTCTTTTCCAAACCATGGAAGCTATCATAAAATATCTCAAGGAGATAGAAAGGGAGAATTGCAGAAAGTTTTTGAGAGGGTTTGAAGTTGAAGCAAGCCCTAGCTATTATCATGATGGGTGTGGGCATTCAGCCACACTTGTAGATCCACAGTGCAGTTCATTGCCCACTTGCACTACAGGGAGAATGGAGGAAGAAGATGAGGCCATTGGAGAAGCAGGGCTGCAACTCAAAGGTACGGCTCATGGTTGGTGGTTTGAAAATTCTGTTTCATATTATCATGCAAATGTAAAATCATATGGTGAGTTCACTAAGGGATTGGTGAGGGAATTTGATAAAAATCAGTGCGAAACATCATGTATCAAAAACTCAAACACTTTGCATGCATTGGAAGGAACCATAAAACAAACTCCATTCCATATTTCTCAAGGGGATGAAAACATGTATGATGGCTTGCTCAGGGAAAGATCCCCATTTTGTTAAGGGCCCTCTTCCATTTGTGAAAACATGGAGGTACTTCCTTCAAGAGATGACCAAGATCTAGGGTCTCTCCTTGATGATGAGGTATTCTCAATTATTGATGGGGAGGATGAGCATGAGAGATCTAACAACGCTGTCCCATTGGAAGGAGATCCATCACCACATGGAGGTGAAAAGGGAGCCATTTCTTCCATTAGAGGAGCCCTTATATCTTTACAAGGAGTCCCAAATGATTCAACATGTGGGAACCAAGGCACAATTCCGGAGCCATATGCAGCAGTTTTGGGGGATTATGAGATGGAGGAGGAAGAGAAGGATCAACATCAGGGGATGATACACCTTTATCTATTCCAGGGAGTTTTTGCACAAGAGAAGAAGGCTATACTGCACAGTGAAGAGAGGGACAAATCATTCCACTCATATATACAGTCTACTTCTGAACCAGATGTCTCACTATATGGAGGCATTCCACCTAGGAGGCCCCCTGATCTAGAGTTGATGAGGGACATCTTGTCATGTAGTTCACCACTCTTGGATTCCGGAGAGGTGAAGACTTTGGAGGAGTCCAGCACAACGCAGAGATTTTGGGATAGAATCAAGGAGGAGGCAGACACTCTCTCCTTTTTAAGCATCGCCCACTCTCATTACCCATACTGCGCTGACAGAGATTGTTGCAGGGATGGAGGATAGCATCTTCATTATGTAGGATGATTGCTCCATAGATTTGGAAAGACAAAGGATACTTCCTTTAAGGAAGGACTCTTTCATACATGGGAGTGGATGGAGGCCACTCATGCCTACTTTGGCCCAGCTTGGGAGATCCATTTTGGATGACAACTTCTCATGGGAGGCCAACTTCCAAAGGTCACCATTACTATTGGAGCATGAGCAACTACATGATGGGCATGGAAGCATTTTGGAGGATGAATTTGGCATGGGGGATTTCAAAGTAGCAAGCAGCAATAGGAGGAGAGCACCACATTGCAGATTACCAGTGCTGTCTCTGAGGAGGATAGATCCAGATTGGAGGTCTCAACTCTTAGTAGAGTACTCCAAGGATCTATATGCATGCATGATTCTTGATGACCCAGGCAGAGATGATAGATATATAGTCGAGGATGTGGTCATATATTCATATGGCAGAATATTCTTGACCAAAGCTCTTGAGCTCAAGAAGAAGATGCTACATGCAGCACATGAGGGCTTTCTAGCTATGCACTTTGATGCATATTTTGATTTTCTAGAGGAGTTCACTTGGGAGGGCATTCAACATGAACTACGTCAGAATATGGAAAGATGCATAGCCCAGATGATTTTGGAAAGGTTGGCACAACCATTCCTTTACTCATTAAGGGTGAGGGAGAGCATTCAGATGAGCCATTTCAGCTCAAGGACCGGAGTACATAGTAAAGAAGGTATATACTTTCATTTTTATTTACCTTTCTTTGATTTATGTGGGCAGCTTGATGAGCTAAGGATGATCACATCTCCTTATGCTCCTTATTATGATGAACTTGTGGCCCATTGCAACAATGGGGGTGGCTATTTTTATGATGGTTTGTGGGGGAGGCCACATGCTTCGTGGTGTGCACCATTGGCACCAATCTGTATTTTCATATTTTTATCTTGTGAGATGTTTGTGGCAGCAAAAAAGTGGTGGGGAAGGCACTTTTTGTTTTTAGTTCTGATACAGGCAGGAGGCTCACTGCATTGGTCCCATGAGTGGAAGAGTGACCCACTCTCTAGTTGTCTTATGACAACTTGTTTTCATTACATATTGCTTCCTTGTGCTGCTGATGTTTGTACATTTATAGGGAGAACTATTTGGAGAGTGTTGGAGGTATTGGGACAACCCATTGGGAGCATGATTCTACCCATTGTACATGTTTTATATTGCAGGAGACACCATGAGCAAACCATGATTGCCACATTGCTACTTTTCTCTTCTTGTGGGAAAAACCACTTGGAGAACTTGAGGGGGCATTTCATGGCTGATTTTCTTGATGAGGGAGCTTGGGACATTCTTGGAGGCCACACCATTTCAGCCCAAGGACAGAGGCAGCCCCATGTGTACTACAATTGGAGAGAGGACCATCTTGGGAGTCAAAATCCCAACTCTCCATTCAGCCCCAACACAGTGCATAAACCCGAGGTTGAGATTTTTATTTGGATGATAGCATGGATGAGAGGATCATCACTGGGGAAATTTTTTTCCCATGCATGTCATCACTCCCACCTTGAGGAGGCCATAGCATAGCAAGAAGGTTTCCACCTACACCTTCTATCCTTCCATGATGTGCACCATTTCGGTTTGCATACTTGGGAGAAAGCATTGGATGAAGAATACCTTGAGCAATGGTGGAGATTGTTGATGAGGAGGCCACAAGAGAAGGAGGGGGGGGAGGAATTTTGTTCTCTCTATGCATTTTCTTGAGGACAAGCAACATGTGGGAGGGGAGGACTGTAATGTTCCCAAATTCTAGCCTCCAGCTAAAAGGAACAGTATAGTTTTCATATTTTCATGTTATGGAGTAAAATGGGTAAGGAGACACCTTAACCCCCTTAGATGCAAAAATAACACTCCTTGTGTGAAAGGAGAGTGAATAAGCAGCTGAATTAAGCACCTAAGGGTGTGAATATAATCGTAATCACATTTATTTAGTCCTCTTTGACTAAGTCAACAACGCTATCCAAGAGGAGTGATCTCCATGACAAGGCAGCACAGTTTTAGAGGAGGCCCCACTTGCATGAGATAGGTGGCAAGTGTGGATGGGACCCATGGTGAGAGGAGTTATTTGATTTATATAGAGGAGATGGCAACCTATTTTGATTATGCTTTTGTTTATCATTTTCGTATGGTCTGCTTAGACTTGCATACCCGGGGCTATTTAGCAGGGTTGTAGTGTTCTTGAGCACAAGGGTGTTCCTGGTCGGGAATCCATACCTCATCCTCAAGGAGGGAGAGGTTTTTTGAGCTCCATTTCCTCATTCTGGAATTTGGCCAAGCTTCCTCCTTCGGCTACAACGTTTTCCTGTTGGGCAGAAAACGTTCTGTTGCTGGGTCCAACAATAGAGGAACTCATAGAGTCATTCTTTGGCTTGTTCTTTGTCGAAGAGATTGTCTATTCATTAGAGGAGTAGCAGAGGAGACTCCCGAGTAGTATTTCAGATATTTGGCACCAGGAAAACCATTCACCATCTCTCACAACGCAGTCTAGGTTTGGAACTGCGTTATTTTATGCAGGCAGTGTAGGGAGAGTTCATTGAGCTCATCAGGAGGATTGTTCTTGAGTAGAAGGATCCACCTTCTACTAAGGAGAACCATTGGAGGAGGGAAATCCATATTTTAGATATGCCATAGCCTCATCATAGGTATTCAATGTTGCAGTGACAAATTAACCCTAGTAGTTAATTGTCACATTGTATTTCTATCCAACATTTCTAGTAATCCCTCCTGGATTGGCTAGAAATATTGTATTGGAGCCCATATTTACATTCTTTGGATTTTATTTGTATCCTTCAGCCTCATTATCATTTTTTATGTATTCAAAAGCAACTACTCTCATAGAGACTACGCATTCATTGCTCTCCGGGATTTTGTGCAGTTGCAACAACTCATGTATTTCATAGTTTGATCATTGGAGATTGGTTCCAGTAGCTTGAGTGGCTTGTCCCTCATGATTTTCTTGTGTATTACTGCTGAGATAATAATATAATGTTGGATGCATCATATTCCCTCTATTTACATGTTCATATTTGCAGAGTTTCATGATTATGTTCATATGTTGCTATAGCTCACTCTTTGAGCACTTCTCTGAGATACCGACGGGTGGGAGATCTGTTTAACCTCCCTTGAGGGATTTCTTTGAGCTCAACTCCTGGAAATGTAATGTATGATGTATTAAATAAGGGATCCAAATCCCGTTTCATCTTATTTTTACATTCTCTTCCTTATAGAGCGCCCCTTTGGACCATATTGCAGAAATTCCTGAAAAAGGGATATTACAGAGGCCTTCCCAGAATTGGCACCTGAACTATATCTAGAAAGGGTATTGGAGGATGACATGCTGAGGGTGGTTCCCATGCCGTAGACAAGCAGGTTGGATGGTTTCAGGTTATTAAACATGCTGCGGATGACTCACTTTGGCCACTACAATGTCACCGACCGACTTGTGCGACAGTTGCTCGCACTGATCCATGATGGCAGCTTATGGATCCAGGATCGTATTCCCATTGATGCCACACTCATTCATCATATTACTGGTCTCCCCATGGAGGGGCCAAATCCCCTAGAGCACATCGGTAAGAAGTATGAGCAACAAATCACAAATAAGGGGCCACTACCATGTTGAGTGGAATACTAGAGGGTTCATGATCAACACCATTAGCGACCCCGGCGCGCGCATGGGTACCTTGTTGCTGGCATGTAAAATGATGTGAAAATGCTAGGTTGCGACTGTCCCCGCTTGCGTAATTCAGTTGGCTGGCCACTGCGAAAAAGGGGTCTACTTCAATTGGTCCCAGTTCCCGTGAATTTTTTTTTTGGAGAATGTGCGCGAGGCCCAGGACCATTGAAGGGCATTTTTCTACTCCTGGCTATGCTCCTCATCACGTTGGTCACTTTGGAAGCCCTTAAAGACTCGGTCCTCCCTGAACTTGAGCCAGACATGTGTGATGAAGCGCGCTACATGAATTTGTGGGATTCAAAAGATGAGCAGTGCATTAAGGACAATAAAGTCTTCTGGGTCCTATTTTAGAGCAGGCTCGCAACAACAATCCACTCTCGACCGCGCTTGTCACCAGCAATCTATGACAAGTACAAGAGCATTGCATCATTCCAGGTCACAATGCACAATGTGTAGATATGGGGCCGTAAGGATCCAGTGTGGGTATCACTGCCATACATGGTCGCCGACGAGGAAATCAACTGACTCATTGCTACTTGGCCTCGACACTAGAAACTGAGCTTCAAATGAGGTACAAGCACCAAGAAGACCACCCTCCCTGATACCACCAAAGAGACAAAAGGGCATGGCAAGGATGCTAAGAAGAATAATGATCAGGACTCGCAGCAGGATCTCGACACAGAAAGTTTGGATGCACAGGGTGCTGAGTCCCCGCGTGGTACAAAACAGACCGCCAACCCTCTCAAGGGCCAATGCAAGAAACGATGGGCTACATGACCTGGTAGGGAGACTGAGGTTACCTTGATGAAGGAAGACCTGAAGTAGATCGTAGATGCAGTCACCCTTACTTTAGAAGATAGATGGCTTGCATTGGAAGAGAAACAAAAGGCCATGATCATTGCACTCCAGTATGAGCTCCAAGCTCTGCAGCTCAAAACCGATACCCTGCAAACAAGCATGATTCAGACGAGGCTGCCCTCAGCAAACAACAGTGAACTGATCATCACAACTGAAAGCCGTCTCTGCCCATTGCCAAGCGAAACATTCATCTTGAGCCCACCTGCCTTATGTGCGCAAGTCCAGGCCTGTGCAGAAGTGCAATTGGATTTGGCTCGGCTTCCACACGAACCACTGCAGGTCCTCAATGCATCCCTCTTCGAGGAGATCCAACACAGAGACTGCCGGGTGCATCAGCAGCTTAGCACAGCTGAGCAGACGATCGTGGGAAAAACCACTGAGGTGGCCCAGGCGCATGCTGCATGCACCCTTGTCGCCACATAGCAGACCAAGTTGGAACACCTAATCAGTAGGTTATGTGCAGATGTGAATGAGGATATCCCGACCACTGCCACCGCCCAGACCAATATTGAAGGACTAGTTGCAGCCTTGAATGTCAAGATAGAGATAGAGCAGAAGATTGTTGCCTTGCAAGCTAGATTGCAGCCGGAGACTCCCCCTGAGGTACACGCCCAACAAGATGTGCTGGTTACAGAAGCCACGAATTCCATTACTGATCAGATTGCTCAGGGTTCCTAACTGCTTGAAAAAACTATGCAACTGTGGACCAAGGTGCAATGCGACCCTCTCCTGCGTGAAATCACCCAAGAACTGCGCTAGAAGAAAGAAGAGTTCGAGCAGATGGAGGCTACAATGATCACTCTGGTGCCTGCTCAATGCCTGGCATGACTGCTCACCAATCATGCACTTAGAGATGACCTCGACGAGGTTCTCCACAAAAAGAAGGTTCTCAGTGACCACATTAAGTCATGGGCTGATGAAGACTTCAAGCTCTCTCAGGAAGTGGATGTTGCAATTAAACAATTGAACTAGACCCTGGAAAGTGTCACTGTTGCTACTAAAGGCCCAAATTCGCAGAATTTGGTGGATATTGTAGAAAATGCTGCTGCATAGGATGACAGAGTGCTGCCCCCTCTGGTTGATGCAATCAAGCAACTTTAGGCGAAAATGCAAACCCCAAGGTCACTGTGACTTGGGACGAGTCACAAGATTGTGTTGGGGGCCTGTTGGAACGGGGTTCCCTAAGCTGCGTTTTTGATATAATTTTGTAGTAATTGGTCTTGCGTAGGGGTTTTGGGGTGGGTCAAAGCCTCCAATGTTTTGTAATGAGTTAAAGGGTAAACTTGGGGTCCGCAAACCATGGTTTGCGGACCATAGGATAGCAAAGGCTTCGATGATATAAATATATAGATATTTGGGTCTAGTAGGTAATGGAGAAGCAATATTGATGCTATGTACGAACTGCTGAGATCTGTCTTGGGTTGTTTTGGGTAAGGACTCCTGCTGGCTGTGTGCGCGGAGATCCTTAGTCCTGCTATGTGCGGATCCCGCTGGCTGTGTGCACGAGCTTTGTTTTGGGTTGTAACTGGAGTTTTTGGATACTAATGAATGCAGAATATATTTGAAGTATCATGTGATATCTAGACTGATGTTGTTTATTACTAAAGTGCATCTATGTTATTGATTTAAGCTGCGAATGTATCTGTGATCTATGATTTAGTTGCGATTATAAAGTTCTGTGATAGTAACTGCTAATGCGCACGTGGATGTGAATGTATTGATCAAATTTGTTAATGATAGTAGCTTTGCTATAGTTACATGCTGATTATACTGTCAAAAGCCCACGAATAGACTCGTTCTGTGTGAACTTGATAGTTACAATGCCGATCTGCCTTAATTACCTACTCTCTCCCAGGGTGCGGAACCCTGGTTCCAACACCCTCCCATACTACTTCGGGTGAGACCTTGGCCTGCGAAAGTAGGTCATTGCCAAAAGGGCCAGTAGTATAGGGGTTTGTTGGAAAATATTAACCTTCGAACTTGGGTTAGGACCCCTCAAGTCAACAGGTTGTTAAGCATGGTATTTTTAAATAAATTATGTTACTTTCAAAAAATAAGTTATATTAGTGAACTAGAATACATTCATCTTACAATCTTACACTTTGTATAGAATTTTTTTTTGGTAATAATCATAAATGAACATATTTTGTTGAGCCAGTGTGATATAACTACTAGTTTGACTAGAGAAGGAAAAAATAAATTATTTGATTCATTCTATGTAAATATGAATTAATAATAGGTTTTATATTATATCATTTCACAATATATTATATTCATATAATTAAAATATGTTATATTATTATATTATATTTTAAACTTAATTTGTTAATTAATATATTATATTTTTATAAATATTATAAAGTTACATTCATATAACTAATTCATTGGTATTAAATCGTATAATTTTAATATGTTATATTATTATATTATATTTTAAATTTAATTAGTTAATTAAAATATTATATTCTATAAATTCATTTTTAAAGTATAATAATTATATTTATAGATTTTTTTTGGTAATAATCACATTCAAATGAACTTTGTCGACACGTTTCGAACCAACCAATGTGGCTCATCATCACCTAGTCCTAATGATGAGCCACACTAGTTGGTTCAAAACACGTCGACAAAGTTCATTTGAATGTGATTATTACCGAAAGAATTCTATAAATTTTTATGATCGATCACAGAAGCCAAAATTATAAAAAAAGAATTATATTATTAAAAATGATTTAATTTAATTAACTAATAAGGTCAGGAAGTTAACATTCATAAAAAAGGCTAATAAAAGAAAAATAATAAGGGATAAAACATGGGAAGGGATGCTAAAACAACAACTAAGAATGAAGGGCTGGAATCCAACACCTCCTAACACTCCAACCATCGTCTCTATTAAGGTTCACCTGTCTTTTTTCGATTTATAACGCTTCCCTTAGCTTACGATGATGAAAGTGGTCAATCCTCGCAATAACCTTAGCATCTTCATTGCAAATGAAGATGATCTGATTTCTCATCTTGTCTTGATGATGAACCACATTGGCTGGTTCGAAACTTGTCGACAAAATATGTTCATTTGTGATTATTACCGAAAGATTTTCTATACAAATTATGGATCAGATAAGCCAAATTTTAGAAATCTTACACTTCTTGATATCAAATATCATGATGATTTAGGGGCTTTTCCTTTTTTCCTTTTCGCATACGTACATCGATCCATCCTTTAGTGTTATCTGTAACAATTGAAGAGCTACCCATTTCTTCATTTTTCTGATAAATCTCCATAGCTACCGGTTGAGTCAAGCTATTTATTTCTTTCTCACTATCTGGATGGTCAAATTTATGGGAGTTCTTTTGACCACATTATCCAACACAATGAACGTTGAAGCCGCATCATTGTGCTTCCCTAGGCAATTCTCCTCTATGGAGTGATGATTAACACTACAACAAGTGGCATAAATAAATCTAGAGAGGTTGAGTTATCTGAATGCATGTCCTTTTGCTGAGAACCCTCCTTTTTCTGACTTCTTAGAACCAACAGATGGCTTCAGGTTTGACCACCTATGGCTAGATTTCTTCGACACATGGCATTGGAAATTTAGGAGAAAGGCATGCATTCTGAAGGTGCCCAGGTTTTTGGCACCTTCAATCCATGAAAGTTGTATTCTTGTAATCGAATGGTTGGATGTAATCCTTACTCTCACACTTGAGGATGAGTTTTTTTGGTAAAACTTTGTTTATGTTGACTTCAATACAAATTTCGACAAAGGTGATGATCCTTTTTCCTAGTGTATCACTATCAACTTTTATGAATCGACCTATACAATCTCCAATATATTCTAAAATCTCTACGCAAATCCATTGAAGGGGTAAATTTTGAAGTCTAACCCACACAGGAACAAACACAGATTTCATGGTGAGAGGGTTAAAATCTAGGAACCATGGTTATATTTAAAGACAAGCTCTACCCCATAACCAATTACCCTCATTAAAAACCTTCTAACAATATTCAATATTTTTGTAGAAAACCACAAAATAACCTTTCGAACTATATAAAAAATATATGTGTTGATCCTAGTTGTGAATCCACTCCTGGAGGGTAGAGGACGAGGGCCAAAAGCTATTGAACTTGCATATAATTACTCATTGTTTATACTTGGCCACCCTTAGCTTGACGAAATAAGTGTTCACCTCTAATGATCGGGTCTCTGAAGAGTGCTCCACCATGAAAGCTTGACCAGAGAGATCCTTGGGTGGTTGAGAGTTGGGATTTAGGGCATCCTTGAAAGACCTAAACTTTGTTGTCGAAGAAACCCAATTTCCCTAGAGCCACCTTTCAAGCTTGCAACTATAAAGATGGTGGCACCCCTCTTGATACCATAATCTCCAAGGCCTTTTGTCATTTTTAGATGTCTCCCTCCATAGAGGAGTTGCATCTCCCCCACAAGGATTATTGTTTGTAATTGGATGTTGTAAGGAAATACAAGCATAACATCTTTTTCCCTGACCTAGAAGCCAAGAGAATCTCTTGAAAAGGTGTTGGAGTGGGGTCCCCCAAGTCCGAAGACCATTTTTGATATATTTTGTAAGTTTAGTTGTGCGCAGGGGCTTTGCGACGGGTCAAAGCCCCTCCACACAACTAAACTTACAAAATCTATTACAAAATATATAAAAAATGGTCTTCGGACTTAGTGGACCCCGTTCCAACACAAGGACCTAACAAAAATAATAAATTTTTGGAGATTCAAGACCCCATCACCTTGCAAGAGGTATTCACAAAAAACTTTGCATTCTTCACCATACGCTGGTTAGGTATTCTTTGTGGAATTTCAACAAACAATTTGTTGTCATCCTCATCCCTCTCTTTCTCCAGCCCAGAGAAAGAGGGCCAAGCATCCGTGGTAGAAGCACAAATCCCAAACCCACAAAATGCTGACCACTTATCTAGCCCTAGATCAAAGATATCAATGTTTCCCTAAAGGAACAAAACCTTATTGATGTCGCTTCTAATGGCCTCTAAAGTGCCATATTTAACAACAACTAAAGTGATGGAACACTCCTCTGGTAGCAACAAATTTGATCCATTAAAAAACTATGCCAAATCACATGGAGAGACATTGAGTGGAAACTAAGCTCAGTCATGAGATCATTAGAGTGTTTGTGGCTAAATGGTGTACCACTTTCGAATGGCTGAGTCTGTCTGCAACCCTTGGCAAGGGGAAGAAAGTATTTGGGCATGGTAAACTTGTGTCTTCTTCCATTGTGAATTTCCAGGTCATGTCCAACATCAACGATAACATCTGAAACTCTGCAAAAACTGAAAACTCTCACGTGCCTCAAAGTCTCCATCCTTTTTTTCCTTCTTCACCAAAAAAATAGAAAAATATAATTTTTGGTTATTTAAAATGTACTTTTAAATGCATAAATAACATCTTAAAAAATCTTTTAAAAAATTATGTATTGATTATTATTTGAACAAATATTTATTAAATTTAAAAAAATCAACCAAAAATCTATATTGAAAAATTTGATCATAAACATCTACAAATTATTGCTCCAAGAAAAATATATGGTCAAATATAAGCATATTTGAAATATCAGTACAATTTAACATTCTATCAAACATTTTCTTTGCTAAGGTTTATGATAATTGTAGATGGTCAAATATAATTAAATTCAGTTTATGAAAATTGTACATGGTCAAATATAAGTAAATTTAATTTAAGTAGATCTGAAAAATCAACATAACCATGACCACTGCGACAGTTTATGAAAATTGTACATGGTCATGGTACAAGGTTAAATGTAAGCAGATCTGAAAAAAAATCAGCATAATTTGACGTTCTACCAAACATTTTTATACCGAGAATTTTGGTCATAAATATCAGCAAAATTATTGCTTAAAAGACCATGACCACAACTACATTTTATGAAAATTGTAGCACCATCAAATGTGAATAGATCTGAAACATCAACACAATTTGACGTTACACATAAAATTGGAAAAAAAATTACCGACACTTGTCTTCTTATTTTGATGGTTTTTACTTCATTCACCTAATGAATGAATGATTGATATTTTAATACGAATCTTAATATTCATTACAAAATGAACCTAATTCTTACTTTATGAAATGAAATTTTAAGCGTTTATGAGACTAAAAATAGTTTATGAGATAATGAGTTCCTTGTTTTTAGCCTTTTGTATTTTAGTATTTTTCTTATTCAAATTGATGATGAGCTAGCCCAACCTTCTAACTATCTCATGGCTGAAAAGACAATGTCAAGAAACCAATGCTAATATATTCCCATAGCTTTCTCCATGTCTTTGAATGCATCACATTCCAAAATGAAATGTTTTTCCGATTCCATTGCCTAAGAGGTGCAAAATGTACACATCATTTCTTCTCAACCTTCTTTAAGCCTTTTCCACTGTTATGCGAGTTGGTTCTTAATTGAGCAATAAGAACCTTTTCCCTCCATGGAATGTTAGCTCCAATGTACTTTTTTTGTTGGAGATCATACGTAGGGTTGAATTCTTCAATGTAGTACTTCTTCTTTCTACCCAACTCTTTTCCCCATACTTGTTTACCAAACTTCTCCATAACAAAAGTCTTTAGCTCCTTGCTATTTGTGGGACAAACATTGAGGTAGATATTCCATTTTTGCATCCATGTGTAGTTTTGTCTTATCCATGTTTTATTTCTTTCACTCATGCCTTCCTTGAAGATAACATTAGGCCATCTACCTACTCCTATTTGCTCAATTTTTTCTAGATATGTTATGAGCCACACCATAACAATTTCTTAGATGAGAGTTGCTCTTGTTTCACTCAACATTATGTACCGAACTTTTTATTTTGAACTTGTTCATGATCAAGTGTTTTTGGATTTTCTCAATTTGCTTCCATTTTGAGATAGTGATGTTTCTAGCCCATAATTCACACCCATATAACATCACTGAATAAACTAGGAGTCCAAAAAAAACTTTCATTTTCCAATCCCATAACTCTGCTTCTCTACATCTGTTTTGGAAAACATATAATGCTTTCCACCCTCCTAAAATTCTCCTGTTTCTGCAGTCCTCCCAATTATCGTCCCCTTTTCAAAGGCATATTTTGCATATTTCTCCTTGTTCTTGCCTTACTTCCCATGGGCTTTCGGGCGCATATTTCTTCTGATCGAGGAAGCAATGGATACTGTAACCGGGACCACAAGCAACACCATAAGCAACGTTATTATCATCCCATTCATCCAATATATTGATGATCTTATTCGCTTGGATGACAACCGTCAGCTCCCGGAAGCTCATTTAAATCGTATGAAGAAGAATATCAATTTTCCACAATAATATTACATCTCTCCCAACATTGAGAAGCTCAATTAAAGGTAATTTATCTCATGTTCAATTTTTGCGTATGGGATATTGCAAAAGACTGAAATCTTTGCCCTCTCGAATAGGAGAGCTTAAAAATATGAAGTATCTTAGTCTTCTTATCTGTGATAACCTACAGGTGATTCCCAAAGAAATTACAATGCTTTCAAATTATAAAATTGACCCTGACTGGATACTAGAAGGGCTCCTTTGATGAAATGTGGCAATGCCCATAAACTTATTCAATTTTGACATATTTTTTAATGAGATCATCCCCTTGTATTTTAAAGAAACATGAAATGTTTTTTAAATTGTGTGTTTTGTGATATAAAATTTAATTTTAATTGCATGAGATTTTAAAATAAATGTTTTTTTAATAATACATTTTATAGTCTAAAATGATGATTGTTTTTAATTATCTTAAGTGGATGAGATTATTCGACCTTTTTAATAAAATACCTAAATGTTTTCCATTTTTAATAATAACATTGTTGTTATTATTTTATGCTCAGCTTCCTCTTTTTGAAGATGGGTGAAGTGTTCACCCTAAACGTAGAGCTCTTCAATGATATTACACAGGATTCTAGAAGCTCTAATCTACATTATGTATTTGACTGTGGAAACATTCACGCCTCAACATTGTTGTTGTTATTGTATATGTAAAAAATTTATATACACCCACTTTACAATATATTAAAAATTTAATGGAGTTGCTTTTGAATCAATAGGCTGGTTGGAGGATAATGTTGAGAAAAGGGTTTAAGGTTCTTGCACATGATTTTCAATGGTGGCTTTTCATTGGTGATCTAGGAAGACCTAAAAGACTAACTCACAAGTGGTGGCTTTCCATTGGTGATCTAGTAATATCTAGGAGACTAACTCGCAAAGGGTCACATGATGTCGTTTAGCACTCCCTATTCCACATCCTTATGGAGAATGGAAGACCTGATACAACTTGTTGACTACTCCAAGGACACTCTCTCAGAGGGCATGATCTTTGCTTCTCCTTGGGTGTACTCTATACAAAATACTGAACCAAGAGGAGGAGGGCACAAGTATTCTATCTAGCCTCTATGGATTTTCCCAAGGGATGCACAATAAAGGCCATGTCAAATCTCGAAAATTGGTAGAGTTTCTATAGGATTGCTATCAAGGAGATGTTCATAGCCATAAAACTTCTCAAAGTTCTCTATCAAACAAATATGTTATATTTTGTGTAGACTTGGCCTATAACCCATTTTCAACCTATACTTTCATACCTCACAAATCAATCAACCCCTTGGATGGAAGGAACAATGACAAGTCATGCTCACTAGGTTTTATTAGAGGCAGTTTAGGGTTGGAAAAGTTATAGGGGGTGCAAACAAGCCAAATTGGGAATGCCCAAGATGGAAGAAGTGAAGGGGAGTGAAATCAAAGTGGGATGACATCCTTTTGGTGGTTAAAGAGGCCCTGCAAGTTGGATAAATTATAGAGCTTGATCGTCCAACTCTTGTCAGGAAATTTTATTGTAGGAGAGTATTCATGGTAAACCTGGATAAATGGATGCAATTGAGTGGAGTCCCCTCTTAGTATATAGAAAAACTATCTATTTTCTAGTGAGAGGATGGATAGGGTTCATATTTCATACTAGGGAAGATGTGGGGAACAAATTTTGGTGAGTCATTTATATTGGGAGAGAATTTTATTATGTATTAAACCTTAGCATCCCCCTTTTGATGTCAAGGAGGAAATAATGACTAGCTTGCCTAAATAGATTGAATTGTCGAAGCTTCCTTCAAAATTTTGGTTAGACTCTAGCTCGAGAGCCATTAGAGAAGCGTCAAGAAACTTTATAGGATTTGAATATAGATACAAGTCATGTTTTTTCTTGTAAGGTTAAAATTTTCTATTGATTTATTAAGACAAAATAGAATATATAGTCCTACTTTTCCCTTGTCTAGCATTAGGGAAGCCACACTACTAGAAAAGCCATAGTTTTTTCAACATCCATACATGGTGTTCAAAAGAAATATCATAAAGAGATGATTTTCTAGTCCTAATACCTTTAATATCTAACCAAGTAACAAAAGTATCTTGATAAACAGATGATCTATAAATTGATATGGATATTCCACTGGAAAATTCATCACAACAAATATGATCAATTATACTTAAAAATTTGAAATCTACACTACGAGGGTTTATTTATCTTTAGATTCCAGGATTTGTAAATTATTGTGTATTGTGTATGCACACAAATTAAAATTATGTAGAAAGTAGAGAACAATGAAATAAAAACTCACAAACTACGATTTGACATAAGATATAATTTGGGAAACCCTTCCCAGAGAAAACCAAATTGGACGGTGATGCCACTTTGCTCTCTTTCTCTGAATGGGAAATGGTCATGAGTACAAAGAAGTAAGGCATGTGGCTTGTGGGCTACTATAGTTCACAAATCCTCTCCATGTTCTCTCTCCATATCCCTTTCATCTAGTCTACTCATCTATGGAACAAATGCACTCGAAAATAATGGAACCCATAAATTTCCTTCCAGTGGCTTGATTATAACACAACACGATACCATATTAGTGGTTAGGTTTGACTCCTTCAACTCTTAAGAAGAGTTACACTATGGACTCTACTAGAATCCTCTTCATCATGATCATGTGGCTAGCCCCTTTTCCTTGAGAAATGGAGGCTGACATGGCATCCTCTTAAATTATGGTGGAAAAAACAAGAAGGTCACCTTTTGAGACATAAATTTCACATACATACTCTAATTGAGTTGATTCTTATGCCATTAGAAAGGTCTTTGTGTAGAATAGGTAAAAAATCTATTGCACTAAAGTGGAAAATATTTACCCCCAAAATATGTTGTTTTATGCCTCAAAATTCTCCCAAAAGGTTTTAGACCCTAATTTTCCAAATTGAGTCTAATCGGTAGAAATGGTCATGTGAGTTGATTCCTCCACTTTTTCCACTCTAAAAGCATCGAGATGGATGCAAAAAAATACCATGATCTAATTCATATCAACAAAAAACTCAGATAAAAATACAAAGAGATTGTAGTAGTTCATGTTGATGGAGATGAGTTGGAAGGAACCAACTATATTGACACTTTCCCATTGCCATGAGAGTTGTGCGGGTTAGGTGGGAGGTCGAGATGGTATTTGATATTCTTCATGGACTAGTCCAAGATCATCATATACAAATGCAATTCATAAAGCATGAGGATAATTTCCTCCTTTTCTTTATTCATGTCTAATAAAACTCCACACAACAATTTCTTCATATGTCAGTATAGATCCACCATATACATGTATTGATTTTGTTTGCCTCGGGTGTGACCTTTGTTGGGGCTACCCAAGTAGCTGCTTCCCCTGTGATATTCATGGAAGAGAGATAGCCTCGTTTCCCAATAATATCTCGCTCAACCTCAATGAGCTTCGATGTTTGGTGGAAATTGAGAGTGATACAATTTGGCCAAGGATTATACTCTTTGATGAGCACGAGATCCCCCTCTTTCTTTGTTGTATGCCTCTCAATGACGACATATTTCATGTTGATGCAACATGGTAGACCCCCAAAACTAATGACAAGGAAACTAGAGAGGATGACTAGCAGTGAGAGTGGCTAGGTTACAGGGACTCGAACAAACTATCGTAAAGAAGTTGAAAAGGTGAACCAAAACAAAATTAGAAGATATCCAAATATCAAGGAGAAAAATATTTAGGAACACTTGATAGGAAGGGAGGAAAAAATAAGGCTGAGGTCGAGATGGTCTTTGATATGCTTCATGCAATAGTCCAAGGTCATCATATAAAAATGAAACACATAAAGCATGAGGATGATTGCCTCCTTTGATTTATTCATGTCTAATAAAACTCCACCCAAAATTTTCTTCATATGCCAGTATATATTCACCATATGATCTGTATGGATCCATAAATAGAAGTGGCCTTGAAAATATCTCAAAAATAAAACTCCTCAGTTGGAATTGAAACCAAGACCATAACGTAGTGCTCATCACCCTAATTCCAATGGTGCAAACGACACTCAAATCCGAGTTCGTATGCTCAAGTTATAGCTGGTGAAAGTTATGGTCAAAATTGGCCAAGTGGCAAACTAACAAGGCAAAAAATTGGAAGAATCTTGGTGCATAGAATCTGATAGTCGGAACATGTGAATTTTTCACCTACTTAATTTTTCTAGTAACCCTTATTTTCTAGCAGGAAAATTTGCACTATATATGTAAAAAAAATAAAAAAAAAAACAAATTTGGGGTCACGGGTTTCCAACCCCGCAAACAGTCATATATTATTATATATTTAACAAAAAATGTAATGGGTCGGGCCGCAAGTGACCCAAACCTCGTCCGAAATATATGTGCCATCAACATAAAGTGGAGCCGACAAGGTTTGAACCTGCATGTCTTGGTGGGTCGATCCACCACTCGGGTGGCCCCAAATGACATTATATGTAACCATTGAACCATATTTTATAAGCACTAATTGAAAACCATATATTAACCATTCAGAAATAAACAACAGTTGAACCGATGGGGGTTCAAAACCATAACCTCCTCCTTACAACACACCACTGCCATCAACATTCCAACGACCCCACGTTGGTGGCTCTGCCCCAACGATTATATAAAACCTCAAATAAATTGCCCAACGGATGGGCAGAGTAGAGCGGGGTGCATAACCAAGAGTTGATAGTGACGGTGGAACCATGAGCAAGGGTATCTTGGAGATGCTGAAAATATTCCCTTAGAGGGCCAGAGGTGCCAGTGTTGGAATTTGACAAGTTTATAGTCTATTTTGCACGTTTTCATGCTAGCAATCCGACTACGCGGTCCGTTTCTCTAGCCGGGGTCTCCATTTTCCGGAAATCATCCTGATTGGAGGTATAAGGGCCATTTTTGTAAAAGTTGCTTGTAATTGATTTCTTTGATGCCACTTAATGAAAGAAGGCCACCCCACTTTTGAGCAGGGCCTGGAGACGTAGCCCACATTAGGTGAACTTTGTAATTAACTCATTGTGTCTTCGATCTCATGTTTTCTTATGATTTCAGTTTTTTTTCATGTGGTTTAAGTGACTTGGTTAATAATATATTTTATATGCAACTTTAAATGCATCCTTGAAGTTAAAAGATCTAGATCAACCAAACAATTTCTTCATACACCGGTATAGATCCACCATATACATGTATTGATTTTTTTTGCCTCAGGTGTGACCTGTGTTGGGGCTACCCAAGTAGCTACTTCCCCATGATATTCATGGAAGAGAGATAACCTCATTTCTCGATAATATCTCACTTAGCCTCAATGAGCTTTGATGTCTAGTGGCATTTGAGAGTGATACAATTTAGCCATGAATTATACTCTTTGATGAGCATGAGATCCCCCTCTTTCTTTGTTTTATGCATCTCAATGATGACATGTTACATGTTGACGCAACATGGTAGATCCCCAAAGCTGATGACAAGGAAACTAGAGAGGATGGCTAGTAGTGAGAGTGACTAGGTTACAAAGACTTGAAAAACTATCGCAGAGTAGTTGAAAAGGTGAACGAAAAAAAATTAGAAGAGCTCAAAATTTCAAGGAGAAAATATTTTTGAACACTTGATAGGAAGGAAGGATAAATTAAGGAAGGAGACATGAGCAAAGGGGTAATATAGAGAATATTATTTGTGCATGCCCATGAACTAAGGAATCGAGAAAGAAAATAATAGAGAAAAATAGAAACAATTATAGAAGAGCTTGGAGGCCATTCTGTAGAAGTTGACCACTTTGAAAACCAGTGCAGTGCTAAGTGAAACTCCCAAAATCATAAAATCTAGATGAAATCATGGATGCGTGCAAGGTTGTATCTACTATAACTTTCTTAGCAAGGCAATTGTAGATGATAGGAAGAGGTCTCATAACTAAAACATAATGTGAACTGGAAATTCCTTCACCACCCTATGGCATTAAATCACCTCATGAGAGGGGTGGGGGGCTTCTTGACATGTTCTCTCCTTTTATTTCTTAGTGAGATGAATGGCATACTAACCCCCCCTTGTCATGTTTCTTCCCACTCCATATGGGGGGCATATACAAATATTGTTGTTTTTACTCGATGGCACAAATTTTGGTGGATTTAGACCCTTGAATGACCCTCATCAAGGTCTTCTTGAGTCAATATCTCTATTGGTGGGGGAAAAAACCTATCTCGAGATGTTGGACTACATCAACATCCCCTTAAAGTGAACTTAGCACCGTAAGGTAGGGCACATCTTCTCTAACTATGAGTTCATTTTTCTAGAGAAAATATTAATGAAAAGTGGAAAAGGTTCAAAATGAAAGGATTTTGAACCTGCTGTTAGTATCCCATAATCTATAGTATCACAAGGTGACTGATTAGTCTTTTTAGATCTTGTATATTAAAAATAATATTCCATGACTGTCATCTATTTTCGAGAAGATACTTCTGGGCACTAAGGCAAAGGATGGTTGTATTCACTTCATTTCCAATATAGTCCAAACTAAGCCTAAATGCATTGGGTGCCACTATCCATCTCATAAACCCCCCCAAAAACCACATGCATAAAGTTTTAGGACTTCATATTGAGCATCGATACCTCCATTTCAGCTCCGCCCCCCACTTTAGGCCGCTTGATATATATATATATATATATGTCATAAATGCATAAGCCTTACCTTACCACAACAAACCTTGTGACCCCTTCCTTGAATTTTCGCATCGACATTTCGCAATGCGATTTGTGATATGTGTGGGACCCAATCACATATCGCACTTCGCAAGCTTAGGAGGATAAGCGCCTAGGTATATCTTATAAACGTCGAAGTGCGATTTGCGATATTGGGGTGGACACAATGTGGGTCAATGTTGAAGCCTAAAGGATTTCAAATTCGACTGCATGAGGTTTTTACGCTATTTTATGAAGAAATGGATAAACACGACAGATGGACTCAGGTAGGATAAGACCTGACAAAGAGAAAATGGCACAGTAAGCTAAACTTCGTTGTAATAGGAGATAGAAACTACAGGTCGAGTCGGGCAAAGGGCGTTGATACATAACTATGATGATATAACAAAAACAATGGAAAAAGGCAGTAAACACAACCAACACAACAATCAGATCTATTGAATTAGCTAGCGCATCGCTAGATTCAATTATACAACAACGGTTTCCTGAAGAAGTAGAGCCAAATGTCAGTGTTATTTTATTTGCTGCCTCTTCGACATCACACTAGCTAGACTATAATCACTCTACGATTACTAACGGACTGCTGTGGCCACTGTTTTGGCCAGATTTATCTTGTCACCGCTGTTGCATGGTTCCACTTGTCAAATTCCTGCTTGAATGTAATTAATGACAATCATTGAAGTAGACAGAGTAATCGACTTAAGTTTTAGTTAAATACTGCATGCATTAGCAGTATGAGGAGAGGCCCCAGAAGGGAAAAAAACCATTGTAAAGGTATCATTTGGTTGTAAACACTCTCTTTTTGGATGAATGAAAGGACACTGATGTTTCCAGATTCTTGTGTTATGATCTATGGTGAAGTGATTATTTTCATGTAATTTTTCATTCTCTAGTTTCACATATTGTTTTCTCTCTTTACTGTGGATAAGAAAATTTTGTTCAGGATTTGTCATCTGGCACCCTGTTTAGTCTTGAAGCATTATCTATGTTTTCCTCTAAAATTTGAATGCAGAATTCAGAGAAGGTCTGCTCTGCATTCACAATGAACCTTAGTCTCTCCCCCCCTTTCCATTTCACAAGCTGTAAAGATCCATTGACATGGCAAGCTTGCATGGTCTCACATGATCTTAGTTATTCATCCATTCGAATATGTTTACACCTGTTTCAATCCATAGCCCAATGGCCCTCTTCTGTTTTCCCAACCACAAATTTTCAAACAAACCCCTTTGAACTAATAGCTAGCATAAATTGCATAATCAACAAAGCTTTATCTAATAGAGAGATCCCTCTCTCGGTCTAGGAGGGCTAGATCCTAGGCCCGAAGCGGTTTTGATGTTGGCCCTCCGGGATTCTGTCTTCAGCCTTCAGAATTACGGGGAGCTAACATAGTGGTGCCCATACTGGGGAACAAAATTTATCTTCCTCAGAAAAGTACATCAAATTTTAGGTCTGATTACTGATGGTGGACAATGACCAGACACAAGAAGGCTGAATTATTCACTTCGAAACTCCATGATTCAAAGAACCCAACTTTTGAGCATTCACGGTGACTCCACAACATGCTGAACAGATTTTCTGCTGAACAAGATGAAAATATTTGTGGTAGATATTTTATCTCGTGAATATCTAAATTCATTCAGGAATAAATTATCAGAATTTCAACTTGATGGATATTTTCTAGAGGCTGTCTTTCTCATTTTGAAATCAAGAAAATTTGGTCTTGAAGCTAAAACATGTTTTCTAGAGGTAGTTGTTGAACGATACGAAAATGGAATTGAACTTTTGAATTCTGAAATTCAGTCATATAATTTCCGAGATCCTAAAGAATTCTTGGAAAATATTCCTTCTCCAAAGCAAGAGGAAATAATACTACCTTTTGACTTACATATTAAGGACGATTATGCTTTCGAGTGCAAAACTAAAGATGCGGTTTCAAGGTTTAGTACCGAGGATACAATTGATCAACTAGTCATGGAAGGCCTAGAAGAAAATATCATACATCATGCTTTTATCGATCCTATAGCAGAATATATGGAGGTCCTTTTTAGCTCAAATTTTCAAACATGTATTCTATATAAGGATTAAATACATCAACAATTTCCATCACTTATTACAACTTTGATTATGTGGACACATAATCAAGTTATACTTCTGATTTTCCTAACAAGCAGTCAAGTTGTCCATTTGTTTCTGCAGCTACTTGACTGGATCCATTGGCATTTTTGTATTACCTGATTCAGTAATATTATTAGTAGATTAGGGTAGGTAGTAGTGTGAAAATAAGCTTAATACTCTGAGCATCTTCCCAATTTTAGTTTCATATTTCTTTCTAGTTTTCAGGTCAAGTGTGTTCCAGACTTCAGTTTGCAGAGAGTGTTGATTTTAGCTTGAATATTTTAATCCACAAAGATTTTAGCAGATCAGGTTGCAGATTTGGGATCATCCCAATGGATTAGGCTACTAATCTACAATGTTATCGACACCTCCTGAAGGAGCTTCCATCCCCAGCTAGAGCCAATGTTAGTATCCTATAATCTATAGTATCACAAGGTGACTAATTCTTATTTTTAGATCTTGTATATTGAAAATAATATTCCATGACTGTCATCTATTTACGAGAAGATACTTCTGGGCACCAAGGCAAAGGATGGTTTTATTCACTTCATTTCCAATATAGTACAAACTAATCCTAAATGCATTGGGTGGAACTATCCATCTCATAAAACTCCCCAAAACCCACATGATTAATGTTTTAGGACTTCATATTGAGCACCGATACCTCCATTTCAGCTTCGCCCCCCACTTCAGGCCACTTGATATATATATATATAAATGCATAAACCACATAAGCCCTACCTTACTGTAGCAAACCTTGTGACCCCTTCCTTTCCTTTTCGCATCGGCATTTTGCAACAGTCCTAGCCATATTCCATTTGTTGTTTCTCTGGACCGCTAATGCGATATTGTGGGACCCTTCCCGCCACATCACTTCTGTTCTTGTCGCACATTGCACTTCGCAAGTTTTAGCACTTACCCCATTTCCCCGATCCCAAAATTTGCGATGTGCAATAAACTCTGAACTTTGCGATGTGCGATAAACTTTAAATCTTGCGATTCGTGATAGTGGTGGGACCCAATCACATATCGCACTTTGCAAGCTTAGGAGGATCAGCGCTAAAGAAAATGTTATAAACACCAAAGTATTAAGTGCGATATTGAAGTGGATGCGATGTAATTCAAAGCTCAAATCTAAAGGACTTTAAGTCTGGTTGTGTGGGCCCAAATTGCAGTTCACAATTTCAAAAGGATAAGTGCTAAGGAATATATTAAAAATTCCAAAATGCGATTTGCAATATGGGTGGGACCCAATCGCATATCACACTTCACAAGCTCAGGAGGATAATTGCCCAGGTATATATTATAAATGCCGAAGTTTGATTTGCGATATTTGGGCAGATGCGATGCGGGTCAATGATGAAGCCTAAAGGATTTCAAATCTGGGTGTATGAGGTTTTTATGCTATTTTATGAAGAAAGGGCTAAACACGACAAAAGGAATCAGGTAGGATAAGACCCGACAAAGAGAAAAGGGAAAAATAAGCTGAATGTCACGGTAATAAGGAGATAGACACCATGGGTTGAGTCAGGTAATGGGCGTTCATACAGAACTATGATGATATAACAACAGGAACGAAAAAAGGTAGTAAACACAGCCTGCACAACAATGAGATCTTCTGAATCAGCCAGCGTAGCACCAGATTCAATTATTCAACAACGGTTTCCTGAAGAAGCAGAGTAAGATGTCAGTGTTATTTTATTTGCCGCCTCTTCGGCATCACACTAGCCAGACTGATCACTCTGCAATTACTAACAGACTGCTGTAGCCACTGTTTTGGCCAGATTTATCTTGTCACCGCCATTGCATGGTTCACTTGTCAAATTCCTACTTGAATGTAATTAATGACAATCATTGCAGTAGATAGAGTAACTGATTTAGGTTTTAGTTAAATACTGCATGCATTAGCAGTATGAGGAGAGGTCCCCGAAGGGAAAAAAAACCATTGCAAAGGTATTATCTGGTTGTAAACACTCTCTTTTTGGATGAATGAAAGGACACTGATGTTTCCAAATTCTTGTGTTATGATCTGTGGTGAAGTGCTTCTTTTCATGTAATTTGTCATTCTCCAGTTTCACATATTGTTTTCTCTCTTGATTGTGGATAAGAAAATTTTGTTCAGGATTTGTCATCGGACACCCTGTTCAGTCTTGAAGCAGTATCTATGTTTTCCTCTAAAATTTGAATGCAAAATTCAGAGAAGGTCTGCTCTGCATTCACATTGAACCTTAATCTCTCCCCCCCTTTCCATTTCGCAAGCTGTTAATATCCATTGACATGGCTAGCTTGCCTGGTCTCACATGATCTTAGTTATTCATCCATTTGAATCTGTTTACACTTGTTTGACTCCATAGCCCAATGGCCCTCTTTTGCTGTCCCAACCAAAAATTTTCAGACAAACCCCTATGCACTAATATCTAGCCTAAAATTCCCAATCAACAAAGCTACATATAACAGAGAGCTCCCTCTCTGGGTCTATGAGGGCTAGATCCTAGGCCCGAAGCGGTTTTTATGTCCTTTGGGATTCTATCTTCAGCCTTTGGAATTACGGGGAGCTAACACTCTCCTCCCCCATAACAGTCAAATACCATTTGGGAAGAATGTCATAGTTTGAAGAAGGGAGCCATGAAAGAAAATTGATTATCACAAAAGTCAAGTTCTGAGAAAAAAGGTCAAGTTCTTTGGGAGGTTACATATCCATCTTGTTGATTGAAGAAGCGAAGTCTTGAGAGAAAGCCTATAATTAACTAACAAGATTCAAATATGAACTAGTTATTTCTCCATCACTGTAGTGTATGCTATAGGCTCTATGGAACAAAGGATCATCCCTTAAAACTTGGATAAGTTCATACATTCTTAATGTGTCCCTCCTATTTTAAATTTGAGTATCCATATTGTTAGTGTACATTTATGCTGTAGAGGGTATTATCCTAATACCTTTTCAAGGGTTTTTTGAGTATTCAATCACTAAGAGTGAAGGAAGGGGGTTTATTCACTATTGGTATCTTTGGGGAGATAGGTTCCCTTCATGCATATTCCATGGAGAACCTTCACTCTCTAAACCTAGTCTCATCCTCTACTTCCACTAGAAGGGATACTTATCCTCTATGACCTAGGAATACTCCTTGGGGTCCTGAAGGAACGAGGGGATTGGGGTTTGGTGAGAAGAAGGAGTCTAGACCCGCCAAACATTGGCTCTCAGACTTACCCAAGAGAATACTATATGAGAAATTAGTAAGGTAGAAAAATAATCATTTATGGGCTCCTTAGAGTAGGAAATACCCAAAAATAAATCTCCACAAGAAGCTTATGCATTTAAATATTAGGCGCTTAGGGGGAGAGCTAAAATTCTTTCCCTAAAGAGGTTTGCTGAGATGGGACATCCAGGTGTGCTGTTTATTCAAGAAATGATATGACCAAGTAAACCCATAATTATGGAGCTAAGAAAATTGTTCTCTCGTTG